>JAASFI010001104.1:0-11545 GCA_023333705.1 Globisporangium viniferum | reverse complement strand
GCACTACTCGGACCAAGCCGGCGCGGACTGGCGCGCGCGCCGCTTCCGCTTCGCCAACATCAGCCGCAACGCCATCAACCAGTCGCACCAGTACGACGACCTCTTCGCCAAGGCTGAGAACCAGGGCGTCAAGCGATAGAGAGACCGTAGCAAGTTCTGCCTCCTCACCTGTATAATTGTATCATAAAATACACTGCCATGCATGTTTGCATAGACATGGACACGAACCAAATCGCCTAGCTAGCAAAAACTACAGTACTACTACTTCTTGCCTTTCTTCTTGCCGCCGCCCTTCTTCCCCTTCTTCTCGCCCTCGGTCGCTTTCTTCTTCTCGGCCTTAATCGCCAGGTGCGCGCGGTACGCCACTTGGATGATGCGCGCCGCCGTGTTCTGCGCCTTGAGCTCCTCTTTCCGCAGCGCCTCAAGCTCCAGCAGCCGCTTGCGCTCCTCTTCTTTCGTCTGGATCGCCGCCATCTCGTCCTTCCAGCGCTTCTGGAAGATCTCGAGTTTCTGCGCGTTCACGGCTTTCTGCTGCTGTAAGGTTTGTAGCTGCTGCTGCTTCGCCTGCGTGTCCTTCTGGTACTTTGTCGTCCACTCCATGAACTCCGTCTGAAGCTGGTCTTGCCGGTCTTTGAGGAACCCCACGGTCTCGTCGTGCACGCGGTTCTCCGCCGCGCACTCGCCTTGTAGGCCCTTGATCTTGTCCTCCTGCTCCTCGATCAGCTGGTGGTACATGCGCGACGTGCTGCTGCGCTTCGCCTTGGCCTCGTTGCGCGCGTACCGGATGTCGATCTGGGTCTTGGACTTGGCCGCCAGCAGCTGCTCCTTCAGCTGCAAGATCGTGGTCTTGTGCTCCGCAACCTCTTTCTGGTGCTCCACCTTCTCGCGTCCAAGCTCCGACGTGAGCTTCTTCACCTCTTCGACCGCCTCTTTCTCTTTCTTGAGGATCTTGTGCGCTTTCTCCTGCGTGCTCTTGCCATCGGCGACGTATGTCAGCAACGTGTCGAACGTGCCGTGCTTCTTGAGCTCCGCGAGCGTCTGCGCCATGAGCTCCACGAGACTCTCGCGCTCCTGCTGGATCTTCACGAGGTTCCCGGCAAAGTTTGGGTTCTCCTTCAGGTTGCGGCATAGACTCTTGGTCGACTCGCGCAGCAGCCGACTCACTTCCTGGATCTCGGGCTGGTTCTCCTTGAACTTGGACTTGTTCGCGAGCCCCTATGAGATCCATGCATACAGCGCATAGAGCTATCAGTACTACGTAATAGCCCAGATATTCGCCATAACGTATACACACCTTGAGCACGGCGCGCTGCGCGATGAGCTTCTCGTACTTGGTCTCGAGCAGCCGCTGCTCCTGGATGATGCGCGAGATCTCTTCCCCGACGATCTGCGAGAGCTCCTCGCGGTGCTGCAGGATGTCGGGCGTGATGCTGCCCAGGAAGCTGAGCTTCTCGAGCGACTCCTCCAGGATGCCGCACGCACGCAGGCTCTCCATCGGCGTGAGCTTGAACGCCGCCATCGCCATGGACGCCATCCACGTTCCCTGCTTTTGGTGCTTGTTGTGTGTGTCCTTTCAGGCTCCAAAAATGGGAAAGCCCTCAAAATAGAGCGCTCTACCCTTTGTAAAAGTGATACATTTTACAGAACGAAGTGCGAGGGAATCCTTTTATACAGTCATTTATACAGCCATATAAGGCTTGGGCTATCCTGACGTGGTATAATTTTATGCAGGCTATGTGAATTGAAAGTCAGTAGACAATTCGACTGCAATAGCTCAAGTTGAAGTACTGGCGTGACAGGTGTGATGCGTTTATAGAGGGAGTCCATTCGTTCGTTTGATTACCATCAGAGATGCATCGCATTCCCGTTTGGACTCATCTATTGCACTACGAACGTATTGCTGCAATGCATAGAAGCTGAATTGTATTTATTGTTTACTAAATGCGTTGAGCGCGCGCGCGCGTGTGTGTGTGAATGCGTGATATGAGCGTGTTGCTTTGCCTTACTTGTCGGCGTCCTTCTTGCTCTTCTCGTTCGACTGGCGGATCGCGTTCTCGAGGTCGTCCCACTGGTCGTTGCTCACGGCGCTGAAAATGTTGAACTCGCCGGCGTTCGACACGGTCTCGCCGCCGTCAAAGTGGATGATCTCGCCGTTCATCCAGCTCGCGTAGTCGCTCGTCAGGTACGTCACGAGGTTCGCGAGCTCGTCCACTTCGCCGAAGCGCTTCGACGGGTTGTTCTCGAGCAGCAGCTTCTCGAACGCGCCAGTTGGGTCCAGGCGGTCGAACGCCCCCTTGGTCTTGATCGGACCCGGCGCCACGCCCACAAAGCGAATACCGTACTTGCCCCACTCAGCACCCAGTGACTTGACCAGAGCCTGTTTCATTGAAAGAGAGATAGAGATTTGTTAAGACTAGTTCTATCGAATTCGAAAGGTAGATAGATCTCTTTATCCAACGCATCACTTACGCTAACGCCAGCCTTCGCGGCAGCAGACGGCACGACGTAGCCCGAGCCGGTCTCGGCGTACGTCGTCGTGATGTTCAGAAACACACCGCCCGTGTCGGCCTGGATCATGCGCTTGCCGGCGTCCAGCGTGACGTTCGCAGTGCCCTTGAGCACAATGTCGACAATCGTGCCAAAGCCCTTGGCGTTCAGGCGTTCAAAAGGCGAGATGAAGTTGCCAGCGCTGTTTTCATACACAGCAACGACATTAAATCACGTTAACAATCAACAAGACAGCAATCGACAAGACAACAGCAACATAGCAGCAACTCAAATACGTACGCGTTGTTCACGACGATGGTCGGGATGCCAGCTCTCTCGTCCAGCTCATCGAGCGCAGCCTTGACTTGCTCGGGGTCGCGCACGTCACCGGTGAGCGCGATCACCGGGTTGCCTGTGATCTCTTCGATCTCCTTGGCAGCGACGTCGACGACGCCGCGCTTGCGGCTCATGATCGCGACGGTCGCGCCGAGGTCCGACAGCTTGGTCGCGATGCCCTTGCCGAGACCAGTGCCGCCGCCCGTGACGAACGCGATCTTGCCGTCGAACGTGCCCTTTGGCAGCATGGTCTTGAACACGGGACGCGAGCGCGCCGTGCTGGACATCATGCGTTTCGCAGCCGAGTGCACCGCGACTCTCTTCATAGCGCTCATCTTTGATTGAGTGTCTTCTGGTCTGTTGGCTGTGCGTGGATGAGCGTGGGGCTGGATGGATCGTGCGCTTGACGTTGAGGATCCAGGAATGAGAGAGTCTCTCGTATCACACAGTGCAGCTCTTCACTCAAAATAGCTTGCCTCACTCAAAGGCACGCGCTATTTTTCACGTCAACTTCACTTCAAAAAAACGATCGGTATACCGGTTTACCGTATTTGCCTTCAACCGTCAAGTTTAACAAAACCGGTACTAGTTCATCGATAAATCGGTATCAGAGTCCGGAATTCAATTCCTAAAGTCCTCACTATGCCAGGGATGATGAACGAGATTGACCTGCTCAAGAGAGCTTCTCGATAGTCTGTACCTGCAGCATATCGCCACGCTCTCCGCTGACCCTTCTGCTTTCTGCTGGCTGCTTCACGACGGTCGATAGCGAACGCCAAGAGTGCGCGCCTGTTGTTGTTTGCGTGTTATTTCATTTGGTGTGCGCGCTGTATCAAGCTGAGCAAAGGCTGATGAAGGTGAATGTGTCTGGTTGTGACAGTTGGTAGTGGAGTCATAGGAAAGAAGAGAATAGCCACGCGTGACGCAAGATGGAGAAGACTGCAGCAAGGAAGGCCCGCGACGAGCGACTCTCGGATGTGGTGTTCCAGTGGCTCAAGACGCACGACCCGCTGCTTCAAGACAAAGAGCCGATCCAGTTTGGCGCGGGCGTAGGTCCCTGGGGCCATTCAGGCTGTTGCACCAGAGGAGGAGATGGCGACAATAGCCCAGAGAGTAGTGCGTGATGGGAGACGTCGTTTGTGTCTCTCCAGGTCGTGGAGCAACTGGAGGCGCTTTTGAACGGCAGCGCGTCCTGGAACGAAGTGGTGGGCGTGGTGAGAGTGGACGCGAAGCTGCGCCAGTGGCAACGGAGGGGGGACAGAGGAAGTTCCTGTGATACTGTCGGACGAGGAGCTCATCGGCACTGCCGCCAAAATGTGTGTGCCCCTCGGCTTTGTTAATGACGAGAAGAAAACAGAAGAAGTCAAAGAAGAAGAAGATAAAGAGGCGAGCGGTGGTGGTAGTAGTGACGCAGAGGAGACAAGCGACGATCGTGATGAATGCGAAGAAGAGAGCGGAATGGAGACGGATCGGAACGAAATCGCCCTTCCTGAAAGTCCGGAACGCGGAAAGCGGAAGCGAGATGAGAGCGACGTGGAGCAGAGCTGTGGCAAGCGTAATGGTGATGAGAAGGAGCAGCGAGGAGGAGTAGGCTTTGGCAAAATCCGCACTGCAGTTGTCGCGTTTCAGCGCTTCTGATAGCTCACTCAAGATCGATCCATCCTCGAGCATTCCATTCTCCATACACGTAGTCATTTGGCAACTTCAACTTCATTTTCCACTCCATTTGATATCGGTATTTAATTCTTCTTACCGGTAGCAATACCGGTTTGTAACGTTTGCGCCTTTGTTGTGTGTGATCTTTACAAGGCACAAAACGAAGAGGTTTGTTTTCTGTGACTGGGCTTTGTGAGAAGAAGCGCGGGCGGGCGAAGCGGCAGCAAGGACAGCGAGCGAGCGAGCGACAGAGAAGGCGGCGAGCCAACAGACAGCCAGCCTCCTGCCAGACAGACGCGGACGCCCATGGAGACAGACGCTGTAAGCGAAAGCGCACACACGACGTGCCTCATGCTTCCATGTGTGGAGCTATTGTAACTCATCGTCTGTACAGTAAATCAGGTCTCATTTCCTCATGTTCTATGTGTAATGCTGCCTGCGGCTATTGCGTTGAACTGCGCTACAACCAGGTCGCCGAGCTCGCGCGCGCGCTCAGCAGCAGCCAGCTGCTCGTGCCGAGAAAGTCGATCGACATCGCAATGCTGCCCGAGCCGCGCATCCTGACGCCGCCGCCTTCCGCGGACGGTGCTGTGGGTGACGTCACTACCAACAGCAGCAGCAACAAGGAGAGTGAGTACTGCGGCGTCTTGAGTCGTGTGGGCTCTGATGAAGCGGTCAAGGTAGGTGCTGGCTGCTTCGGGGTTCTTTGTTTCTTTGAATGTACATGTAGAGTCAATATAACGTGTATGGGTTGTGTGTTGTTATGTACTTACTACGTATCAGAAACGTGCGATCAGTGAGAGCTATGGCGTTGAAGTGGTGCCCGTTGAGATGGCTACACTGAACATCACCACCTTTGCCACCAGTCAATCAGCTAATGCTGATTCTACCATTCCCAGTGACGCTCTGAAAATTCAACCTCCGCAGTCTGCGCCAAGTATCACTACGCTCTCAACAACGACAATGGATCCGATGCTATCTGCTTCATCGCCGCCGATTTGGTCGCCGAGTGAACTCTTCGCTGTGATCGCGAACGACACGTTCTTCGCGTTCTTGGAGGCGTTCAACCTCCAGCTCTCGGCATTCTCAAGGCTTCATCACAAGGACCGGAATGACCAGAGTAGTGAGGAACCAATAGCCAACAGCAGTCTTCCGAGTGTGATCCCGATCAACCAGTACGTTGACTCGCACGGCAAGACGCTGCTTCACCACGCGTGCCGCTTTGGGAAGACGCAGGTCGTGAAGTCGCTGCTCTTCCACGGGATCAACGCGCTCGCCGAGTGTCAAATCGGTCGCACGGCGTTCCACGACGCGATCTCGTCGGGCAACAAGGCGTGCACGCTCGAAATGGTGCAGTTGCTGTACGACCATGAACCACGCGGGATCAGCGTCGTGGATACAAACGGCTCGCACATCTTGCATTTGGCGGCGATCCACGGATGCCTTGACGTGATCCAGTGGTACGCAAAGCTGCTGTCAAAGAACAATGGCGGCGAAAGTGTTGCGTCGAAGTCCACTGGACCAGCATTGGTGCCCATGTCGATTACGTCGTTCAGCGGTCGCAACCTCCTTCACTACGCTGCGTATAACGGACGACTGCGTGTGCTCCAGTGGGTGCTTTCGGGCGAGAACGCCTGGAACTTCGCGTTCTCTGCGTCCGCACTCGACTCGAACGGCTACTCGCTGTTGCATTACGCTGCGATGGGCGGTCACATGGAGGTCTGTGAGTGGCTCGTGTACCATTCGTCCACGAGGAATGACTTGAACATCATCGCGAGGAACAGCGAAGGTCAGACAGCGTTCGATCTCGCCAAGACCTCGGAAGTGAAGACTTTTGTGGCGCAGGTCTCACAACTTCCTTCGGCACCCTCGAAAGTGCACTGCATTGGCGCCGACTCGAGCTCCTTGGGGATCGCGTGGGAAGTGGAACTCCACGCGGACTTGCTGCTCCGCGAAGTGCTCACGCCGATCTGGTTTGAGCTCGAGTATTGCAAGAAACCCAAGGGGTTGACGAGCGCGAGCGGGCTGCTCTCCATGGTGATGATGATGCCGTCGAGCGCGTCGCCGTTCATCCTCAAATGGGAGCAACTCCCCGTGCGCATGCAGCCGAGCGCGCGCGAATACTGGCTCTCGGGGCTCGAGCGGGACACCGAGTACCTCGTTCGCATGCGCGCGGTGAACCGCAACGGAGGGAGCACGTACTCGATGCCGAATCTGGCGTTTGGCGAGTTCACGACCACTGGAGCGGCAGCTGGAGGCTTGAAGAGGATCCTCAGTCTGTTCCCTCGAAGCAGCTCGTCCAACGCTGCGCAGCAGCCGTCGTTCATTGGCGCACTGCACTTTGAACTGCTCGAGGCACGTCATTTGCATGTTGCAGTCAACCGGAACGAGCTATCAAGAAAGCAGAAAGCTGCTGCGGACCACGGACACTTTTACAGCATGATCACCATGGAGATGCCCGAGTTGATGGCGGCGACGACTCCAACGCGGCGACGCCAGACCGTGCCCATGATGGCGCTCAAGAGGAATGCCACCCTGCCGTCAAAGAATCTGTACCGCGTGCGTACGGAGAGCGCGAGTATCCAGGAAGAGATGGTGCTCTCCGGGAGCATCCACGCGTTCCAGCACCCGGCGTTCCACTTGGCGACGGTGTTCCGCGTGCCCGAAGCCTCGAACGCGACGCTCACGATCGAGATCCGCCACAAGACCTACCGTGTGGACTCGTGTGTGGGAGTTGTCAAGATTTCGCTGATGGACTTTGTGCGTGGGCTTCCTGCGAAAATGCAGTGGCTGTCTCTTGGGAACACTGCTGCTAGTGGTGGTAACAACGGTATCTCCCAGCGGCCATCATCGTCAGTGGCATCGCCTAGGAAGACTGTACAAGAGATCGAGCCCATTCGCGGGGAGATCCTGATTCGGTCGCTGTTTCTAGCTGACGGGATCACGTCTCTACCCCACCCAACCCGCTCCGGTGTTATGAGCAGCTCCGCCCAAGAGCTCCTCGAAGACCAGGTCGAGTCCTCTAGTTCAAAGAACTACTACTTTGACGAGGAAGCGGAAGATGGAGAAGTCGACAATGACAGCGACGGTAGCGGATCCTCTTCTTCGTATGGACCATCGAGCTTATCCAGAGCTACCAGCAACAGCACGTTTGATGCCATGGGCTTTCGCGTCTTTGATCCGCGCACGCTGACGAAAGCTGGTGTGGTGTCGTTGCGAAGAAAAGTGCTCTGCAAGTCGTATCCGTACTACAAGCTGCTCCAAGAGTGTGTGGACAAGCGCCAGGCACACAGGTGGCAGGCTTTCCATCACAAGTTTCACGGCGACACTGTTATTGGGAATGGATCCTCAGTGACGACGAAGAGCAATTGCTGCTGCAGCTGTGTTGGTGGAGCTGGCACAACTGCAAAGCAACACCAACAGCTGGTGCAGACGCCGCAATGTGCGTATGAAGCGCGATCGAACCAGACGCTGCGGCTACTGGTTTGGAACGGTGTGCCGGCGTCATGGCGTCCAGCGATCTATATGCGGATGAGTGGAGCGCAGCGCATGCGAGCAAGCCATCCGGACACGTACTTCAAGTCGCTCTTGCAGCGGATATCAGCGCACTCTTCGCGTGCTTGCTCGTCCGATAGAGCAGCAGGGAACGAAGAGTTACAAGCAGCAGACCAACAACAGCACCAGTCTGAGACGACGCACCAAGAGTCAGCTGCAGTGAGCAGGAAATTCGAGGCTGCTGAAAAGCAGATCCAGGTCGACTTGCAGCGCACGTTTGCAGCGAACCAGTGCTGGATCAACTCGAAGCAGGGCCAAGCGTCGCTCGAGCGCGTGCTTCTCGCCTACGCTGTGCACAACCAGTCGCTCGGGTATTGCCAGTCGATGACGTTCATTGTCGGACGCTTGCTCTGTCTGTTTACCTTCCACAAGCCCCAGGGAACGTCATCGTCAGAAGGAGATGATGCCACTGTCGAGGTCGAAGAGCAGGTGTTTTGGATGCTCGCGGTGTTCTGCGAGCAATTCTTCCCAACGTACTACACGAAAGGCATGGCGGGACTGCAGGTCGACGGCATGGTGCTCGAGTTCCTCATGCGCAAGCGGCTCCCGAAAGTGTATCGCCACCTGCAGCAGCTGCAGACTCCGCACATTGGTCTCCTGCTGGTCACGCAATGGCTCTTGCCGATCTGCTGTGCGGTGTTCCCCAGTGAGACGAGCTTCCGCATGATGGACGTGCTGATCTTTGAAGGCTCGAAAGCCGTGTTTGCGCTCGCGATCGCGCTGCTGCGGGTCTCGCAGCACGATATCCTCGCAGAGACCAAGGACTACATGCAGCTCTTCCGGTTCCTGAAAGAGCGCGACATGCGGCTCTACGACACGTCGCTGCTTCTTGAGATCGCGTACGAAGAGCACGTGCTTCTCGAGGGCGAGATCGAGGAGCTTCGGCGTGAGTTCAAGCAAGAGGTTGAACGCCAGCACGGCAACTGAGACGGTAGCAGCAAAAAAGCCACTGCTTGGCAGTCAAAGGCCGTGGTTTCCAATCTTGCAGAGTTGACGTAGGTTGTGAGGACTGTACATTTGGATTGAGGTGCGCAAATATTCACTCGTAATGTATACTAAGGTTCTTCTCACCTGCTTCGACCAATCTCTGGCAGGATCTCACTCTTTACTAGCCTCGGTGGCAGCGCTAATCGCTGCCTCGACGGTTGCGTCCAGCTGCTGGTCCACAACAGCAACACTAGCAATAGCAGGCGTCTTCTCTCTGCGCGCAGCGTCGACGGCTTTGAGCAATTTCTTCATGATGTGCACCGTCTCGCTCGGGTTGGAGATCCAGACCGTCGTCGCCGCGTCTCTGGATCGCGTGTCATTGCCAGTGCTTGTGAAGCGATCGCCAACGTGCAAGCACTCTCGCCCCTGAATCTTTGTCTGTGATGTGCAATGAGAACACAGCAAGGTATGTTAGCTAATAGCACAGACTGGAGTACACAGATACACACAAACGAGCACACGTACAAATTCTTCGCCCTGAAGCTCCTTTGGCAGAAAGCGCAGGACGTATTTCTGGAGCGCCTGGATGCCGAGCGCCTTGTTGCCAATGTCGACCCACACATCGTTGCCGCCGTTGAATGCACAGAATGGGACCTCAAAGTCCTTGAGCTCGTGCTGCACAGTCAAGCAAATCTCTTCGAGATTCTCATACAAGAACCGTTTGTGGGACGTGTTGATGATGCCGATCGCGCGGTCTTTGCGCAGGATCTCGGCGGGCAAGTGGAGCACCTCTGTCGTCTCGCGCAGGACTCGCTCAGCGACATCCAGCAGCTTCTGCACGTCTTCTTCTTTCCATCGCTCGCCTCGTCCGTCTTTCCAGATGTGTCCAGGCAGTTCGCGGAGCGAGATCTTGTTCGTTTCCGTATTCGTGTAGGTCTCCAGCAGGTAGTTGCACTCGCCGCCCATGACCAAGAACCGCGCACGCTCCTCGGCGGAGAGCTCTTCGAGCGCATCCAAAATTCCGCGCAATCGCTCTTCGTATCGCTCTGGCTTTCCCGGGTACCCGGCAGCTGTGACAAGCGACACGACAATGCCGCGTTTGAGCAATTCGACGATGATGGTGACCATTTTCGACGACTGGTTGATGATGCCGCCGTCCTCGTAGATCGTGTCGTCGGCATCAAACGTGACGAGCTTCAAGTGGTTCGCGATCGCGTTGATCGTCGCGAGGTTCAAGATGTGGCGCACTTCCTTAAACGTCGGCGGCACGCGCTTTCGAGACAAAAAGTGCTTGCTGGCATCGTACTGACAGATAGAGAGACACACACATACAACAACACGACATGAGCATATGAGTACAGTACGACAACCACTATCATCTCTGTACCTACGAGCACCACGCAACAAAGCGTATCATACACACCTACCTCTTTCGCAGCGCGCGTGAGGTCGAGCGGCAAGAAGATCTTTTTGACGCGTGGCAGGTACTTCTTCAGCCGGCTGCTCTCCGGGCTCTCCACGTGCTCGGCGATCATCTCCTCCACGACGTGGAACACCTCGGTCACCGACAGGTGCAGCCCCGCGGACTCGTCCACGGGCGCCATGATCCACTCGCGGATCAGCTCGATCATCGGGTCCTGCTCCTTCAGCATCTTTCCTTCCTTCCTCGCGCGCTGCTTGCTGGTTGTGTCTGCTCTGCTTGGGTCGCGTTGTCTTCTGCGGGCTTCTTCTGCTTGTGCGCTTGGCGTCAAATGCGGAAATGAGGAGGTCAGTGAGCCAAGCAGCCTGAATGAATGTGTGGGGTTTTCAATAGACAAGCCACCACAGTGAATTCGCATTCAAAAAGTGCATTCACATTCACGATAGGATACCGGTATAAAAATCGATATACCGGCTTAGCAGATACGCACCGTTTTCAAAAGATACCTGCACTAGAATACTGATGAGCTCGCCCAAAACAACAGTATAGTACCTCCTCTATAAACAGTAAAAGTATACAATGAGCTATACGTGAATGTATAGCGTTCTGTACTGGAAAAAGACCAGTTCAGAACACAAAAAACATATTCCAACTTAAAAGTATTTTGGCTCGGGCTTGGTGATTACGTCGAATCGTAACCAATTACGTTTCGACGTAATCACCAAGCCCGAGCCAAAATACCTGAGGATTGGAATATTTGAGTATTTGTGTTCTGGACCGGTTGGAAATTGACGCGCCTCGGATTTCATGCGGTATTCGTATGTTTCCAAAAATCACGCCAAGTCAATCACGCCGTGGAAGATTACCTCGGTGGATCGCAGTGACATGCTGACTGACGGTCAAGGAAATGGAAGATGCTTCAGCAGTGTGAAGAATATTTACAGTATGCAGTCACAAAGGAAAGCGTTTGATAGTTGAACGCGCTTGCCAACTACTCTACCGCTTCTGGTGGTTTCTGGTGGTTTCTGGTGGTTGATGTAGCGCATGGCGAACGCGGCGAGCACGCGGAAGACGACGATCATCGCCAAGAAGATCCAAAAGTACTGCGCCAGGTGGTGGTGCTTGATGCCGAAGACGACGTCCAGGTAGCTCTTGATGGGGATC
>JAASFI010001103.1:0-11566 GCA_023333705.1 Globisporangium viniferum | reverse complement strand
TTCAACCTGTAATTTCTAATACCTCTTACAAAGCGGAAACCTTTAAAAATAGATTTTTGCTTGGTGTGTTTTTGCGTCTCAATTTGGGGGGTTTGCCTGTATTTGCGCCCACTGGCGAAATGTCCAAGTGCGAATCATAACGGACAAGACCGAAGACTCCAAGCAGAGCAAGTCCAAGATTTGTCTGTTCAGAAAGTTCGGAATTCCAGTCCAGCACCTCACTCGCTTGAGCCACGCCAAGGTATGATACAATGTGAATTGTTTCCTGAATTTGAATTATTGTTCACTCTTAGTACTGTTCTGTGATAATGCAGTTTTGTGTCGTCGATGAGAATTATCTTCTCGAGGGTTCGTTTGACTACAGTGTTAACGGCGCGACCAGTAACTTTGACCACGTGTCTGTTCATCAAGGCGGTCAAATCACATCCGATTTTCTGGGTAAGTTCAAGTCGATGTGGGTACCTCTGATTCCCCCTCCGAACCAAATCCGGTTTATCTAGGTGCAAACTCAAAACATGATTGACACCTTGGCTAGACGGTCCGTCGAGGATATGCTCGAGCACCTTATTTCTGCGTAGATAAGGAACAGAACAGAGTGCCACGTTCTGACTACATTTCTATCGCTTGTTTGACTCAAGATCGACTGACTGGCACAGGCAGGGTGCATCTTTTCGCAATCAAATCAGCAACAGGAACTTTTCTTCGCAATCATACCTGTCAGTACCAGCATTGAGAACTAACGCTCTCACTTGCTACTTTGCACAACAGCTCATTTACCAAAGTGGACAATGACCGACGCCCTCTCAAAGCCACAGCTTGACGAAGACGAGACTCGCTGGGACGGCTGGGGCCACGCGGACACCCGCACGTTTCTCAACGATGACGGAGTGATCGAGCTCAGCGGCAACCAGCACAGCGAAGTGTTCTCGAATGCAAGCGAGCGCACGTTCCCGATGCCGCTGCCGTTCGCTGAGCGCGTGCTGGGCATCAGTTCGTCTCGCAAGTCCCTTCCATCCAATGCCGACATCACGCAGTTTCGAGTATCGAAGAGCGACCGCAATGAAAACCCACTCACGTCGGAGACCCTAGAGAGGGTTCTATCCAAGCTGCGCACTGAAGGCGGGGTTAGCACCAGCGTGAACCTCGCAGAGCGCATTCGCCACGGCCACGGTCAGAGCCGTGAAGAGCGCTTCCGCCTGCGCCATGTCAACGAAGTCGCGCGCGTTCCCGATGCTATCGTATGGCCGCAATCCCACGAGCAAGTGGCGTTTCTCGTCCAGGAAGCAGGTCAATTGAGCGCTGAGATCTGTCTGATCTCGCACGGCGGCGCCACCAAGTAAGTAAACAAACCTTCTTCAACATCTCCTTTATGTACTGATGTATCTGACACGTTTCTTGCTAAATCTCTTGGGTACTACGATAGTATGTCGAATGCCCTGCACTGCAGCTCGGCTGAGCGTCGCGCGATCATTTCTGTCGACATGCGCGCGATGAACCGCATCCTCCACGTTGACAAAGAGAGCATGCTCGTGCGCGCCGAGGCTGGGATCACCGGGCTCCAGCTGCACGAACAACTCAAGGAGCTGGGACTCACGCTTGGTCACGAACCAGACTCCTGGGAGTTCTCGACACTCGGCGGGTGGGTCGCGACGCGCTCGTCCGGCATGAAGAAGAACGTTTACGGCAACATCAAGGGCCTCGTGAACGTCAAGACCGCGACGACTCAGGGCACGATGACGCGCGCGACGAACTGTCCTCGTGTATCCATGGGACCCGACACGACGCACTTTGTGATTGGTGCGGAAGGCATCCTCGGGATCTTTACCGAGGTGAGTATCTTTGCTCCTTGGATGGACGCTTTCAAGAAGCACTACGTGATCAAACTCTGCGACTTTGCCGCCTCGACCATGCGCGTTGCGACCGTACTCATGGAAGGAACCGAGGACGACGTGACTCACCAGCAGGGTCAGATCCAGGCGATCGCCAAGAAGCACGGCGGACTGATCGGAGGCGCGGAGAGCGGCAAGCGTGGCTACTTCATGACGTACGTCATCGCGTACCTGCGCGACTTTGCGATGGACTACTACTTCATGAGCGAGTCGATCGAGACGGCAGTGCCCTGGTCCAACGTGGAGCAACTCTGCGTCGACATCAAGGCTGCGATCACGACCGCTGCGAAAGAGCGTCACGTCACAGTGCCGCCTCTCGTCGGTTGCCGCGTCACGCAGCTCTACGAGACTGGCGTCTGTGTCTGCGTCTACGTCTACTATGGGGTCAACTACTTTGGGATTCCAGATGTCGTCGCCCTCTTCAAATACATTGAACGCGCAGTGATGGCGGCGATTGTCAAGAACGACGGCTCCCTGTCACATCACCACGGGATCGGACAGCACTGGCGCGAGTGGCTCCCAGTCGCGATCTCGGAGCCAGCGATTTGCGCGATCAAAGGCGTGAAACAGGCACTGGACCCAGATAATCTCTTTGCTGCTCGCAGTCCTCTGATGCCATCACCGCCACCGCCACCCTTTTCAGAACTAGAGCCAGATACATCGATGGCTGGTTACTGACTGTGGCAAGTTCCGCTTGCTGGTTGAATGCTGTATGTATTGCGATGCAAATGCAGAAGTGAGAATCCTAAACCTGCCTGCGTTTTAGTTCCTATTCGTGCACACCAGGGCGGATGCCCTGGTGGCGCTGAGCTCTTGCCTTCTCTTGGTCGGTGTTGAACGAAGAGATCGTTTGGTGGAAACACGTCAGTCCTGAAGACACCGGTCTTCCCGGTATCCAGTCTTTCACCTCCAGTGTATCCTGTTTGTCGATCCAACCGAATCCGTGGCCAGGGACGAGCACGCGGTACCAGCCACAGGAGGAACGCTCGCCGACCTGCGACCATTCATGTCCGCTCTTCAAGGCTAGCCAGGTTGTGCTGCTCGGACTCGGCTCTGTCCGGACAACCGTCCCAGGCACGATCCGGGCGATCTGGAGTCGGTCGTGGTAGGGAGTGCCACCATCACTTCCACTCTGCTGGCTCGGATACCCCTGTTGTTGCCGTGACTCCATCATTGCTGCCAACCTGGACGTTGAAAGTAGCGCTACCGGATTTACGCGCATGTTCGCCAACACAGAACTTGCACTCGTGCCAAACAGACAGTTCTTTAGCATGAGCTTCCTCCATCTTGACTGCTTGGCCCTCGGGTGAAAGATCGCGTACGCGAGCCACCCAACTTCGGCTTCCAAAAATGTCCACCAGAACCTGCTGCTTAAAAACATCGACCTGGTGCTTCAAACGACCGCGTTGGTGCGGATGCTCGAAGGCGGATCACCCCAACCGCTAACGTACGGCTACGCAGCGCTGCTGGGGGCGAACTCGACCTCGTGTGCGATCACGATTCTGTCAGGAAGCAAGTTCTCGGCGTTCACGGAAGTGCTCGTCGACTCCATGACAGTTTTTTTCATTTGTCTTCCCCTTACAGATACAACCACCCCTCTCTGACGTGCGACGTTTTGTACAGATTTGATCTACTGTTTGCAGTTGTCTTCCCGATCGTCGTACTCGCAAACTGCTACTACAACTCTGATTTTGAGCGCGTGAGCCAAAGTGGTGTTACCATAGAAGTACTCATTTTTGTGCGCTATCTCATTACTGAACGCTCATGTAAACGCAGACTTCGTCGATCCCATCGTGGGCGAAAGCGTTCAGCAAACTCGAATACCTGTGCGGATTTAAGACCACGCTCTAAAGTGCTTTACTTCTGTCTCTTTACTGCTAGCTGACCTAATTTGCTCCTATTGGCGTGGCAAGCAGACACACCGAAGGCAAAGCAGACTTGACAATTTGCTGAGCATCCCTGGCGACCTTTTTGAGAATATGCACGAGTTGGTGCTGCTCCACCTCGGCATGCACGCTCGTCTCGCCAAGCTACCTTTGTTTCAAGGACTCACGAATCTCAAGCGAGTGCTGGTGGCATCCCTGTTCTTGATCACAGAACTGCCGTCATTTGAGTCGCCTACGAACCTTGAGCAATTGGAGTTGATCTACTTCCCGGCTCTTGTAACCATCCCAGACATGGCGCCGCTGAGGCATCTCCGGAAGTTCGTTGCGTTTCGACCCATGCAGATTTGCTGCAACGGATTTGTTGGCGCCTGCGATCTGACCCATTTCTACTGCAGGCCAGACCGAGAGTATGCAATCCCGCAAGCGAGCTGCATTCAGGGCGACACGAAACGCGTGTCGTCAACGACAAAGCAGGCGTTCCAGGTAGGCAGTTCATCAATCTGCCAGGGCGTGTCCGAAGTGATCCCAGAATCCCCTACCCAAGCTACCGTCGATATGTGCCGTGGGAGACCATTTAAGGAGTGCCAGTTGTCCACCGTCAACCCAAACGGCTCGATGACCCTCAGCTCTGGGATTTGCTTCAACACGCACATGCAGGTACTCGCGTGCACTATGGACCCCTACAAAGTGCTGATCCGAAAGCTGCACATCATGCACGGAGTTGGCTCGGTCTGTGACCCGAGTGTCGAAGCGTGGCTTGGGTGTAAGTGAGTATGTAGGAGTCGGGGATTTCCAAGACTCGGTAGATTTAACAGTGTTTGAGATCGCCAGATTCGAGAGCTGCTTTTCTTTCGGTCGGTGCGCTGGAAAAATCTTGTCGTCCGAACTCTGTATGCGTATTAAGAGGTTCGCACCAAGTGAGCCATTCATGAAAGGAACAGTACTACTTCGAAGTACTTCTTTTCTTTACTCGAATGACCCTAGGAAGTCGTCAGGAGTACTACTACTATATAAATGTAGTACTATCACTTCTTGTAAAGTGATTCTTGGATACAGTAGTGTTTATGAAGTAGTACTATAATAGTTAGGTTTGCCATTTCAGTGCTGTGATCGACAATCTCAAAAGTTGATCAATTATCACCAGAGTATTAGATAGATAGCGCAATCGTGCACTTTCTAGTACCATGTTGAAAGTTTCGGAAGCTCCAAGAGTTAGAGCACTCGTAATGAAACGTGCAACGACGAACAGCCGAGAGAGAATAGCCACAGAAGCGCGGGTACTTGGCAAGGTTTGTAACAAACACGAGTGGCGCTGGCACACAAAACCGCAAGTCATAAGACTCGAAAGCTTTTCCATGACTCGCCTACCTCACATTTACGTCCAAGCACGCACGAATGACGACCTTCCAGTGCCGAATGCCGAGCCAAAAACAGCTTGCTGTACCCGTCCACCGCATTTAACCTCCCAACTTCAGACCCAACAATAGACTCCTGTTTAGTTCCCCCCCCGCGACCAGCCCCATCGGCAATGGGATATGTATCGGCACTTACTCTTTGCTACTCTCGCTCTCGAGCAAGATGGAGAGCAACAAGGTAGCGGCTCTGCAGAGGCTTCCAGACAAGGAGCACCGGTTGCGCGCCACAAGCGGACCTCGAGGGCGAGCAGTTGTTCCCCTTGCGCCAAACCGCTGGTGGCTGTCGAAGGCAGAGCTAGTCGGCCCAGCACCACATCCGCAATTGATTATGTCGCGATCGCCAGCTGGACGCACTGATGAAGAGCCGCTTTCGTTCACCGAGGCGTTCGGCCTCCTCGGGTTCCCCATACTGCTCGTGTTGGCGGTGTGCATAACGTGGACGGGTTGGCTGGTTCTGCTCACTTGCGTGTCAACCTGGACAGCGAATTACCTCATGAACACGGAAGAGTTTGACGAAGGCAACTTTTGGCTCATCGTGGATACAGCGCGCTGGGTGAAAGCGCTCAGCCTCGCTGGGCTAATCGCAGTAGCGCTCTACTATGTGTACGTGGCATTGAAGATGCTGGTCTGGAGGAATGCAAGCTCGAGTTCCAATAGTATATCTAAGTCACCAGCGAGGCGCGTTCAGCGGTGGCTCCGGCTCGGCTCTCACAGCGGTGGAAACAAATGAGGGCCGTCGCATTCTGGACCGACCTCACAGGTTTCTACGGTCCGAATCGCAAGTTTTGGGCAAGTCTAAGCATTCGGATTCGCGTTCATCTTCACGGTATAGTTTATGCACTAATCTACAGGTTTGGCGATTTTTTTGGATAGAATCTGTGGCTCAAGACCACCGATCTGACGCTGCAAACGATTGCGCTCAGCCAGATGCTTCGCGCAGGGCCCTCAAAGGTTCTGACGTACAGTTACGCCGCACTATTAGTTGCGAACGCGACTTCGTGCGCTCTCCTGATTCTGTCAGGAGGCAGACACTCGGCCTTCTCCGAGGTGCTCCTCGACTCTATGTAAGTATTTTGCGAGTCTGTCCGCACTACGCTTCTCCTCTGAAGCTGCCTCGTAGTATTCTTAACGGTGGTTTTGATGTCCGTGTTGAACTTTTGAACTGCTATGAAGATTCGATCTACTCTTTGCGGTAGTGACCCCAATCGTCGTGTTGGTGTACTCGTACAGCAACTTCTACTTTGAGCGCGACGTGCTCGAGATCAACGCCGCCGTGTTCCCCGTCGGGAGCTTTGAGCGCCAGGCGCGAATGCTCGCGAATCCGTCCGAGGTTTTTCTGTTTCGAACCAGTTTCGACTCGCTTCGCATTCTGTCGGCTGCGGATTCCCTGCTTCGTATTGGCATGAACCTGCTGTTCTGCAATCGCTTCAAGTGCGTGGTCGAGGACCAGACCGAACGGCAGAAGCGCGTGGTGCTCGATCAGCGACAGCGAGTGAATTCGGTGGTGCTTTCAATCGAGAGGCGAGTGCCACGACTCGCTGCTCTGCCGTTCATTCTCTTTGGGGTTCTGGTGACAGTCGGCACCCACGAAGCCATCGCGGTGTCGACTTCTGCGTGCGCAGCGTATCCACAATGTGTGGGGTACGCTTATCGATGGGGGTCAGTCATTCGTGTCTGTGTCTGATCCTGATTGACACAGACAAAGCGCCGAAAACGTACAAAGAATGGATCAATCCTGTGGACGATACTGCGATTGTACGGCAATTAGCAAAGTCAAGCGACCTCCGAGTACTCCAACTGATCAACCAAAGACTCAGGAACCTCCCAGAGGAGCTGGGCAAATGCAAAAGCATGCGGCACATGGACGTGAAAGGCCCTTCACTTGAACCAAACTGGTAGATTCGAGTTCTGACCAATTTCCGATAGATCGCTCATCTACACAGAGACCGAGACATTCCCGCCATGGACAAACGGATTCAAGGAGCTTGAATACCTGTACGTACTACTCTCTCGAGGTATACCAGATTTTTGATGAGCTTAACTACCTCTAACAGTATTGTTCTTGCGATGCAAAACCTTGGATATGCTAGGCACATTGAGGGCAAAGACGGCTTTGATAATTTTCTCAGTCTACCGATCGACCTCTTTCAAGACATGCGCAGCTTGGCGTACATCCATCTGGGTGTCCACCATCGCCTCCCGGGGCTTCCGTTGTTCGAGGGGCTGTCGAGTCTAAAGACCATGACGTTTGCGCATCTGTATTCGATCACAGAGTTGCCATCTTTCGAGCCGCTCGGGAAACTCGAGCAGCTGGAGCTCGTCTTCTGTCCAGCGCTGCTTTCGATCCCAGACATGGCGCCGCTGAGCAGTCTTCACACATTCGCAGCGTCCCAGCCCATGCAGATTTGCTGCAACGGGTTCTTCCGAGCCTGCAACTCGACGCATCCGTGCTGCAAACCGGACGCAGCGCACAATATCATCCCACGAGTGAGCTGCATTCAGGACGACGCACTGCGTGCTACGGTATCGACCCAGCGAGTACTCCAGGTGAACGCTGGGTCCGTCTGCCAGCGCGAGACGGACTCGATCCCAGAGCCGCTGATCAGAGATAGTATCGAGATGTGCGCCGGAATTCCTTTCCGTCAGTGCCAGCTGCCTACAACTTTAGCAGCAAATGGATCGAGAACTTCTGTTCCTGGGATCTGCGTCAACACCCGCATGCAGGTACTCGCGTTCAGCGTGGACCCGAACGAAGTCGTGGCTCGAAAGCTGCAAATCCAGCGTGGCGCTGGGCCGCCGTGCGATATATCCGCCGAGGCCTGGCTGGGGTGTACTAGCACAAGGACCAGTTAAACAGTACTACATGCTGCGTTTGAACGTGAGGTAGTGAATGTCACATCGCCATAATCTATTCCGCGACTACGCGTAGCAGTGGGTGGGCCTGGCTGATGCTAGTTCGGTGCTATCATGTCTGTCGGTTTGTCTGAGGATTGAAAGGTAGCTGTCGTCGTCAGGTATCGGTGTCCATGGATGTCGTCAGGAGCTAATAAGATCTACGTGTTCTCCTCATCTTTCTTTATCGAGCTTGGTGAGAGCTAACTATAGAGAGTTGAGTGCGGGTGAGCGAGAGAGCCCCTACTGAGAAGACACTCAATCTTCCTTCCTCCACTCACGTCTCAACAAGCTGCTCCAACATGAAGGTGAGCCCAGCGCAGGTTGCTCCGCACCTGGGCACGAAGACCTCGCGGGTCGCTAGCGTACCGTACGGACGGTCGATCCGCTCGCTCTTGCTACCACGACCGTGGAGGACCAACTCAGTGTCCGTGGGTCCTACGCAGTCATCGTTGAGGAATTTGCAGCCTGGGCAACCCAGCGACCGCCTCTCGTTCACCGAAGCGTTCGGCTGGCTCGGTGTCCCCATGCTGTTCCTCCTACTGATATGCGTCGAGTGGACCAGTTGGCTGATCTTCCTCACGTGCGTGCCCAGCTGGACAGCGAACCACCTCATGCACACCGCGAACTTTGACGACGGCAACTTTTGGCTCATCATCGACGCCGAGCCGGGGATGAAAGCCCTCGGCTTGACAGGATTGGTCCTCGTGTTGGTGTTCTACCTCTACATCTTTCTCAAGATGGTGGTTTGGCGAAATCACGTCTCGACGCTCACGAGTAGCTTCACGGGTCGCATCGAGTCGTGGGGGAGTACGCGGAAGCGCATTGCGTGCTTGCCGAGCAAATGGCAGTCCAACAGGATCCTCCAGGTCTGGCAGGAGCTCACAGGCTTCCACGGCAAGAAGCGCAAGTACTGGGTACGTCTTGGTTCGTCATGTTAATGGCATGCCATCGATACAACAATTTTCTCAGAGTAGCTCTGCTGTACAGAACGTGCTTCTCAAGACCATCGATTTGACACTCCAGACCATTTCGCTGGTGCAGATGCTCGAGGCCGGGTTCCCGCGGACCTTGACCTACAGCTACGCGGCGCTGCTGGCTGCCAACTCGTTCTCCTGTGTCGTCATGATCTTCATGGGGAGTAGGCACTCGGCATTGACGGAGGTGCTCATCGACACCATGTAAGGCTACCATCCATCACAATAATCTTATACCTTCGCTGCGGTTATACTTACCGATCGATATTGCCTGTCCAGCTTTGACCTACTGTTCGCAGTGGTATTCCCGATCATCGTGCTCGCGTACTGCTACTACCACTTTGACTTTGATCGCGCGCTCCTGCAGGTCAACATCGAGGTGTTTCCCTACGGGAGCTTTGAGCGCCAGGCGCGGATGCTCGCGAACCCGTCCAAGATCTTCCTCTTCCGAATCAGTTTCGACTCGTTGCGTATCCTGTCGGCTACGGATTTCCTGCTGCGCATTGGGATGAACCTGTCGTTCTGCAACCGCTTCAAGCGCGTTGTCGAGGTCCAAATTGAGCAGCGTAAACTCGCGAAGTATCACCTGAGACAGCAGTCGCCTTCAGTGGCAACGCTTCGCCAGAACCGAGTTCCTCGAGCCGTTGCGCTGGGCTTTGCGGCGTTTGGGATTCTGGCGGTTGTGGCAACTCACAAATGCATCACAGTGTCCCGGGTAGCGTGCGCTTCGTACCCGCAGTGCGTGTCGTATTCCCAGAGGTGGGACGCAGATCAATCGTGTCCGTGCCTGATCCTGATTGGCACGGACAAGGAACCGAAAACCTACGACGAATGGATACATCCTGTTGACATGACGGAGACTGTGAGGCAGTTAGCTCGATCAGGCAACCTCCGCGTGCTCCAGCTGATCAATCGAAGACTCCAAGAATTGCCAGATGAGCTTGGCAATTGCCGGAATATGCGGCACCTGTGAGTCGTACTCTCGAAAAACAACGCACCTCTGATTTGCTCTGAACTAACTGTTGTTTCTCATACCTCATCAGCTCACTTATTTACACGGAGACGGAGAGTTTCCCGACATGGGTGCGCGAATTCACGAAACTCGAATACCTGTACGGAGCACAACCTGGGGAACAATTTGGGATGGAGTGTATCACTTTGTTTACGACTAAAGGCTCACATGATTCATTGGATATACTTGCTAGGCACATTGAAGGCAAGAGCGGTTTTGCCAACCTGCTGAGTCTGCCCGACAACCTCTTTGAGCACATGCACGCGCTGGCATTTCTCCATCTTGGAGTTCACCGCCAGCTTCCGAGGCTTCCGTCGTTTGAAGGGCTCTCCAATTTGAAGCAGATGTTCCTGGTCGATCTGTTCGCCGTCACTGAGATGTCAGCTTTTGATCCGCTCCGCAAACTCCAGCAAATCACGTTGATCTACTTCCCAGGGCTTCGTTCACTTCCCGACATGGCTCCCCTGACAAGTCTACAATTGTTCCTGGCGCTGTTCCCCATGCAGATCTGCTGCAACGGGTTTCTCGGTGCGTGCGACTTGACACATCCGTACTGCACGCCCAACGCATCAGGCGCGGTCCCGCAAGTGACTTGTCTGGATGACGATAGCCAGCGTGCAACGACAGCGACCAAGCAGATCGTTGACAGGATCCCACTTGCGGTTTGTTCAGTTATGTACGGGGTCACCCCTGATACGATTCCAGAGGAGAGTGTCGAGATGTGCGCTGGAAAACCGTTTGCGGAATGCACGCTGCCAGTTTCTCTGCCTAACGGCTCGACGGTTGTGGCACCTGGCATCTGCTTCAACACGCGCATGCAGGTGCTCGCGTGTGCGTTGGATCCTGCGAAAATCGCGGCTCGGAAACTGCAGATCGTGCGCAGGGTAGGTCCACTTTGCGATCCGAAGGTCGAAGCCTGGCTGGGATGCCCCTCCCCCAACGTTAAAGTACCAACAATTTAAAGATAAAGGGAAGTAAAGCAAACTCTTTGATGCGATTCTAAGAGTCCTGATTCTTTTTCGTATTCGGTTCCCACTTCATGGAAGTAGATTCCTCCAACCAACCAAAGGTATCCATAGCCACCGGATGACACGTCAGTGTCGACTGGAGGACTGGGTCTCGTAGACTTGCCTCCCGCACTTTGTTAGTCCCCAGCTCGTGCTCAACGAGCACTTTCGAGTAGTCGAGGTAGCCAGTTTGAGCTTCAAGTCAAGGAACCGACCTCGAGTAGTTGGTTGTTTGGTCAGGTGGACAGTCAGCAGCAACCAGCCCAAATAGTGGCCGGTGCATGTCACTAAACCTAATCATGAGGTAATAGTAACTTCAACCAGTCGAGCCGAAAAAGGGAAAGACGCACACAGAAAGAAACGCAGCAACAAAGTCATCAGACGCAACGCGAACAGCAGCAGTATGGCGAGCGTGGTGATGGCGCGCAGGACGACGCTACAGAGGCTGCATACACGACACTGCATCGCCACTCCTGTACGTACTGCGT
>JAASFI010001102.1:0-11568 GCA_023333705.1 Globisporangium viniferum | reverse complement strand
TCGGAGGTGTCGTAAAGGTGAAGAACTACACCACCACGCAGCTGGTGAACGTGTCGTCTGCCGCGTACGGCACGGTTGTCGGAGTCAAGGACTACACGACGACCCAGGTGGTGAACGTGTCTTCGTCCACCTACGGCACGGCGAAGGGGGCCACTGTGTACATCCTGAGCCATGTTCCCTACCTTGGGGCGAAAATACGCGCTTAGATGGTGGGGAATCGACGAGAAGACGAACCACCGGAGAAAGGAGACAGACCCGCTCTGAAGGAAACGTCGAGAGAGAGAGAATTGTGAGGACTGGACGGGAATACAGTTTCGTACTGCTCGTTCTGGAGCAGCACCGGAGAGAAGAAGAGGAGAACGACCACCACCCACCATGAAGAAGAAAACACACAAGAAACACACAGAAAAACAAGTGAGACGCAGAGGAGCAGGAGATGGAAGACGCGCAGCATATATTAAGCTGAGAAGAACGAGTATTCGGCTCTCGGTATGGTCAGTAGGTTTTGACTTTTGAGCGGATGAACAAAGTAGTAGGATTGTATGTATGTGTCACGCATGAGTATATATCCCATTAGGAAGGACATTCAAATAAAAGAAACCATTTTTGTTATGACAGCGTGTTATTCGCGCACGCAGCACGAGGGTTGACCAACACTCCCGCCCTCCCAAATCTGTGACGTGTGCGCGCCACGTCACAATCTCAAACGAAAAGCTCATTTCTGCAAAAGAACAGAGCCACCGCCACAGTGTCCTGTAAACAAGTGGGATCGTTGACGCCAACGAGGAACTCTCAACAACAGAAAATGGATTCCCGCCGCACAAACAGACACGCACGGGGTCTTTCTTTTTTCTTGTTTCTTGTCTTATCAACCAAAGCACTTATTACAGAATACCACACCACTAAATATCTCTCCACCACCCTACGACAGGCACACGCCAGCCACGGGCTTATTACTCACTCACTCACGAGGCCAACGCACCGCTGACTGCCGCGAGTGACGCGCACGCCGCGTCGCTGAGGCGCTCGAGCCACGCATTCACGACAGTTGCCGCGCCGCCCGCGCTGTCGACCGCGAACAGGAACAGTAGCAACGCTGGCGTCACGACAAGCAGCGCCGCGGAGCCGACGAGAACCATGCGCTCAGCGCTGTTCACCTGGACGAGCGACGACAGGGACAAAGCCATGCTGTCGTGAGGCGCAAAGTGCACGGACGGGCTTCGCAACTTGGATGGCTTGAACGCGTGTGTGAAGGTCGAGTCGACCATCTTGCGCTGCGAAGGCGTGTGGACGCTGCTACTCAGCGCTGGCGTTTTCACCGCTAGCAGGATTACTGGTCCCACCACTGGAACTGGAGCTGGAGTAGGCTCTGGCTCTGGCGTGGCAGCTCGGAGGTGCTTGAAGGCACAGGCGACGGAGCTCGTCGAAATCGACCAGGATTTCGACGCGGCGATGCTGCTGGCGGTCGCGTTGAAGCACTGGTCAAAGCTCGCTGGGTTGAGCGCCGAGCATTCAAAGAACTGGTCGGCGCTGAGAAGCTTGGCGAGCCACTCGCCCTCCTTCTTGGTCACCTGGCGCTCACTAGCAGCGACATCGCACTTTGCCGCGACGAGCGTCAGCGTGAACGTGCTCGCGGCACTGCAAAAGTTGGCGAGCTGGTGCACCCACGTGCTGAGGATCTCTTCAAAGCTGCGACGACTCGTGACGTCGTAGACCAGGATCGCGCCGCGCGCATGGCGGAAGTAGGAGTTGGGCAGCGCCGAGGCGCCGAACTTGCCCTGGCCCGCAGTATCCCAGAGCTGCACCTTCAGGAGCTGCTCATCGCTGATGTGCGCCATCCGCTCCAGATAGTCCCCCATGAGCAGACTGGGTTGGTCCATGCTGAGGTCACAGAACTGAGTCTTCTTGGACGCCAGGCGGTGCACGAGCGTGGTCTTGCCAACGCCGCTTGATCCGAGCACGATCACTACAGAAAGCAACAGAAAGAGAGAGAGAGAGAGAGAGAGAATGTGTGAGTTCCCAGTACCTAGACCATCATTTTCCAAGCTCCAGGTACTCAATGGCGCACCTTTGTTGGCGGGGCAGAGCTTCTTCTTCGGGTTCACCGGCATGATCGAGAAGACGAGGTCCGTCAGGACGTGCGCGGCTTCTTGAGCGACCATGTTGAGAGATATCAGGAGTGTGGAAAACGAAATGGATTGGAGACTTGGACTGGTGGTTGGATGAGCTAGTGGAGATGGCGCTCGTGTGTGGATAGATAGATAGATAGATAGATAGATAGATAGATGCCTTGCGAACGGAGCCCGGGAGAGTGGGAGGCTCGTTGGAGTTCGTTGGTGAGTGCGGAACCAGGCAAATTGGAAAATGCTTCTCTCAAGAGAGCCACAATGCAAGAACAGGCAAGAGCAGAATGAGAGAGAGAGAGAGAGAGAGCAAGCCCATGGAGGATAGATAGTCCACACTTTTACATCAGCCACTTTGAACCGATCAATCGACCTCGTGAACCTCGTGAGCCAGTTTGTTGCCAGCGCAGTTCTTCTATTGTTCTTTCACCTTGAGAACACCACCACCTCATTGTCCTTGACGCAGGAACGCCTCTTTCTCTCTCTGCGCGTCGGTCGTTACGCTCGCGTCGCCTTCGCCGCGGCTTCCTCGCATCTGGGGCTCTGGGAAAATGGCGAAAGCGCGCATGAGGTGATCGCCTCACAGCGCAAAATAGCCCAAAAATGGCCAAACTTGATCCACAGCGCGACTGACTCGATCGGTTGACGCCAAATGGCTGCAGTCGGATCTATCTACTGTATGAGATATTAAAATTGGCACCAAGAGATCTCACGTTTGGCGTTTCTCTTTCCGTTATGAATGGCGGAAACTTGAAAACGCGCCAAGTTTATTTAGTTTTTGCGACGCTCTTTAACAAGTTCTAATAGTAGACACTACGTACCTGGTGTTCTTGTCCGAGTCGTTGTTGAAAAAGCTAAATTTGACATTGGAAAAGCGTGTACAATTTGTTATCTGAAATATAAAGGCAACATTTTGACTGTGGGGGTTGTGCGTATCATAAGCTTCGAAAATCTGAAGTTTGAGATCTTTTTGTTGTTGAAAAGTTGAAGCGATCTTCAAAATCTGCGCTTTTTCTTCCATAATGGCTTCAAGATGAGCCTTCAAGTGGGTACATGGATACTTTTTTGTGCAAACGTCAAATACAAACGTGGTGAGATTATTATCTTCATTATTATTCAATAGCGCTGCTCATCCATTGGAGTGGAAAGGCTCTTGGTGAAGAGCAAATGCCATTCAATCATTATCCTCTCATCATGGAAAGAAAATGAGGCACGAACACGAGTGAATTGTGAACCCGATCAAGATGAGACCCATTCAACCCCCTGATCCGACTCGCAATGGAGCAAGAGAAAGCCTGATCAAACCTGTTTGCATGTGCTTCTTTCTATTATGAAGATGACAATTATTATTTATAATGACTGCCATCCACACCAGTTCGTCGCAATCGAAATCAAATCAGGTGATCTACAGATCCACGGATCGGTCGTAACTGCCACCGAGAGAGACAGCACATGGTGCGACGGCGCTCCTTGGGTTTGATATGGGTCTCCGAGGATCAACATGATCGCATGAGCTCTCGGCTGTAAGCGCATTTGGCGCATTTGGTCATTCGCTCCTACGTACGCGCTGTGTTGTCGTCACAGTTCGTAGCACTGGAGCCACGAGCATTCCCCTGAGACTATGGCAACAACTGCTGTGTTCTTCAGGTGCTCTTTCCAGTTCAAGGTTCGCAACATCCCAGGATTTGCGCCTCGAGAATCGAAACATAAGCGCAGGGCTATCCCCATTTGCGCTTCTGCCACTGGCGCCTCCCGTTCTCTGCAGTGTGCTGCTGAGCTGGGGGGTTCAAGGGCCCCTCACGACGAGTCTCGATTCTATCGCTGTTTTGAAACGTGGCAGACGGAAGTTGACACTTTTTGATTGAGTGGCCAAAGATCTTGTTGACGTTGAGGTTTCGCAGCACGAGAGGCTCTTGAGAGACGAATGGATCCACTGTAGTAGCGGATCATGGATCCACTGGCAACGCACAATCTCATTTGTTCTCTTTTCTCTTCTTGTCCACGTTGTGCATTTCAGTACTCACGAGCGACACGTTCGGGCTGACGTTGAAGCCCCTACGAAAGATGTGTTAGAGAAAATGAAAGAGAAAATGAAAGAGAAACTCCGGGTTTGATCAGCCATTGCCGAGCTGTTGTTCTTGATTTCATGAGCGGCAGTGGTTGGGATTCACTGGACTGCATCCGGGACAAGCAACCGTCGATGTGTAGGTCTTCAAGGGGCACTCCACTCGTAAGTGTATCAGCGCGACCATTTTCATCCGCAGTGGGGGAGGAGTGAGCTCCAAGATGCAGCAGAACCAAAGCGCTTCATTCGATACTCAAACAGTGATTAATTGCTCCATCCCTACTTCACTTTGTCATCTCTGGCACACAGATAGATAGAGAGAACCTCCACAGATCGCCTTGGACGCTACGCTCGTATCGGGATTTGTTCATGCGCGATCTGGTAGATCGGCCAGAGCCGTAGTTTCAGGGCACTACCATCACCACCACCATCATCAACGGCCTGTGTGTTAGCGTCATCTCTGCTGCTACCATTTGATAGCCGAGCGCTGCTGGCAGCCTCCTCCGCGCTTGTCGGGATCAAAATGTACGGGCGGTGGAGCGGGTTCGACGGGTTTGTCGCCCACAGGTTCCCAAATTTCTGGTCGTGGGGGGCGAGCGGCTCCATCTCGCGCTGGATCGGCTGCGGGTTGGAGACCCTCGTCAGCTGGCGGATGCGGCTCACGACGCGGTTCGCACTGAGCGAGCAGCTCCCGAAGCTCACGGTGTCCGTGATGACGCCGCTCACACTGCTGCCGTTTGAGGAAGGGGCTGCGCGTTGCATCACGATCGCCACGCACGCAAAGCGTCGCGAGATGCGGCGCCGGAAGATCCGGACGAACACGGCCGTGTACAGCAACGGCAGTGCGCGAAAGTACTCGTCGCTGAGATCCATGAGCGAGTCCAGGGGGCGAACGTGGTGGTCTTCGATGTCAATGACGATGCGAATGGACGAGGCGTCCTCATCTGCGGCTAGCTCTAGGCAACAGGGCTGGGGCGCAACAACTTGAATCGCCAGGTCTGGTCGCTTCTGGATGCTGCGCTGCGGGCTCTGGGTAGGATTACGCGAAGGTGGGATCACCACTGCCGCGGGTGTGAGGTCGAGCACTGTGTGATCGCCGATATTGGCGCTGCTACTGCTGAGGCCCCGGACGATGCTCTTGCGTACCTCTTGGTGGATCGTAGACGCAATCTTGCTGATGAACACGTCCACCAGTGGGTTCGCTGGCTTAAGACCATCCGGATCTCCATTGTAGCCATTCGCATCAGCATCGGCATCAAACTCGACTTCGAAGAAGACGTCAGCGAAGACACTGTCCGTTGTCATGAGCTGCAGCTTGCTGTGAAAGCGGCGCCAGTGCTCGATGGTGACCTGACGAGCCACCAGGACCTTGAGGTTGTCTGCGCCGCCCCACGTCTCCTCACGCCGATGGAACTCGCGAACCGCGCTCTCCAGCTGACTCGTGGTGATCCGACCACTCGCTGGCTGGCACTGATGTATCGCGTGCTCCCTGCTGTTTGTCTGTTGGTCAGTGGCAACCGGAGCCATGACCGAAGGGCTGAGAGAGCGAGAGAGAGAGAGAACTCTCTGCAAGTGAGCTCTTCGTCTGGCAAATCGGATTGTGAGGAGTGCAATGGGAACTTACTTGTGCGCTTTGCCAACGGAGACTAATAAGCTGCGAGCGAGCTGGGGGGATTCACCAGTAGAGAAGGTGAAGCGAAGCTCCCACCCCAGATCTCCGATCTCTGCTGTCGCATGCAGAACGAGGCACGTCACGGGAGCCAATGACTGGCCTGCATGATCACCCAGACACCAGCCCAAGTTCCTAAGTGCATTTTGGGTCATTTTTTTAGTGAAAGTGGCATATTATGTTCACTGTGTGTTCTCTGATAAAAAGAGAAGCTCAATGCAATTACGATCACTTCAACATGCGCTGACCGGCAGAGATGCGTTTTCATTCAGCCAGCTTCCGCCTGCCTCCGCGTATGTACTGCTTCATGCGCCTCTGGGTGGCTGCAGCTATTTGCGTCCGCCAGTCCCTTGCGCGCCACTGTCGCCACGGGCGACAAGCGATTCGCTGACAGGTGTAGCTAACGCCTGGGTTTCCCCTCATGCGCCCGAAAATACGCTTCCAGTTCTCTTGGCACTCAAGCGGTTCTCCGCTCGCCCTAGAAGCGCTGCTGTCTATGACGCTCATCTATCGAGACAACTAACAAGCCAGCCAGCAACAAAGAAAACGACTGCAGAGTGTGTCATCAGGACTAAGAGCGTTGCTTATACAGCGTAAGGTCCCGCCATCTCTCACTTCTCTCTCAAGCAGCTCATGGACGACGGCGAGCCGAGAATGACTGTGAGCGGATCTCCCGCGTCTTCGTCGTCAATGGCAGCACTGCTCCCTGGGCTGAACGGCAGCAATGGAGCGACGGCAGAGCCCACGAGCATCAAGGTGTACTGCCGTCTTCGCCAGCAGAACCAGCTTGAGAAGCGCGAAGGCGCGACGGAATGGTGAGTTGATCTGAGCATGTGGTTTTCTGCAGCTGCTCAGTTCCACTGCAACATTTTAAGACTACTTGAGGGATGCTGATGCTTTATGTCCATGGAAAACGCATCGCACCTGTTTGTGTTTCTCTCTTAAGCTCTCTCTCTCTTAATACCGACGCAGCAACTGCTGCAGCAGGTCGTCACGCGTCAGCTTCCCGTAGAACTCGCTCTCCGCCTCGCGAAGTCGCACGAGCAACCCCGCGTACTCCTCGCTCAACACTGAGTTCCAGAACTCGGAGCGGCGCTGTTGAAACGCCAGAATCGCATCTTGGAGCGACTGCGGAAGCAAGTTGGGCTGCTTCTCTTTGCTGCCGTCGAGCGCCGCCGGGTCTCGCGTCACGGGCGCTGGCAGCTTCAGTTGTCGCTCAACGCCCGCGATGCCAGCGGCGAGTACTGCGCCAACCGCCACGTACGGGTTCGCGATCGCGTCCACGGCCTTGATCTCGAAATGGTCGACGCGCCCGATGTCCTGTTTGTTGGACCCGATCAGTCGGATCGCGGCCTCTCGGTTCTCGAACCCGTAGCAGTTGTACGCGCCTGCCCAGCACTGCGGCTTGAGGCGCTCGTACGAGCTGACGGACGGCGCCAGCAGCATTAGCATCCCCGGGAGTTCGTCCAGGATCCCAGCGATGAACGCGCTCGCGATGGCCGTTCGCGACTGGAACAGGTTCTTCTTCTCAGGCGTGGAGCTGGTTCCATCATCTCCACTCTTACTATGGAGCGTATCAAGGAGACCGAGGTGGATGTGAGCCCCCGACCCGGGCTCGTTCAGCTTGAGCTTTGGCACAAACGTCGCGTGCAGCCCGTGCTTCGCAGCGATCCCGTGCACTGTCTGGCGCGCGAGCACCAACTGGTCCACGGCGTCCACGAGACTGGGGACAGATCCAGCATTGGCTGAGGCATTGGGATCGTAGCCAATGCTGATCTCAAACTGGCCGCTTGCCGACTCGGGGTGGTACTGGTACACTCTGATGCCCAGATCTCTCTCCAAGCACTCGACGATCTGCCTGAGCACTTTCCAGGACGCGCCGCTTTGCAGCGCCTTCACTTCGCTGTAGAGCGTGCTGTCCACGGGGACCAGCTCCCCAGTATCATTGATAGTAGTACTACTACTGGGCCTTAAGAGCTGGAACTCGAGCTCGAATCCGATCGTGGGCTGGATGCCGAGCTCCTTGAGGAGCTTTCGCTCCTGGTTGCGCAGGAACGAGCGCGGACACTGCGCCCAGGCCACTCCGTCTTTCGTCATGTCCCCAAAGCACGCGCGCGCGCCGTCCATCCAGGCCGAGATGTCGTACAGTTTGGCTGCTGGCTGGTCGCTGAGCTCGTCGTTGTTGTTGTTGGACGTAGAGCTACACTTGAGCTGCTGGTTCCGGTGGTCAGGAACCCAGCGCACCGCGCCGACGGGCGAGTCAAAAGGGGCGTCGTACATCGACGGTATACTCTGCACGGCGTTCGTGAGCTCCAGCTGGAACTTGGGCTGCGCAAAGCGCCGCAGCGGCACGACGTGGCAGCGCGTAAGGTTCGCGTTGTCCACCCACACGAGCGCCACATGCGCTGCTACTGTTGGTTTAGGAGATGGAGACTCGTGCGTGAGACTCATGGCGCTCTTCTTGGTCTTCTTCTTGCCAATGCGCAACTGAAGTGCGCCTGCTGCTGTTTTGCACTGATCCCAAAAGCGAAAATGAGATGTTTGACCACTAAGGGACCCGTTGATGGTCCAGCACTTTGAGACGTTTTTGTTTCCTGTTTGTTTGGGTTCTTTCCATGAAAAGAGAGACCTCATCGCGGTCATGCGTGTGCGCAACCGCCTTTCCGTCCACGCACGTATGTAGCCATCGCTATTGCATGCAATGCAATGCAGAGCTCCAGTCTGGAAACTCGACACATACACTACTGTCCATAACGGCACGATGGAATCGCTGCATGCACTCAAAACGTTTTCGTTCATTCATTTCTTTTCTCTCGTCTTCTTCTCACATCTAGTAGTAACGTAGTAGTAAATTCGTATCATGGGATCCAATGCGAACCTGGCGCTTGTTGCTTGCTGCCACTCCTCTCGTAGCTTCTTCACGCAGCCATCGCCAGTTGGTTCGTCGTCGTAGAAGTCGTCGCGGCACTTTCTCTCCGTCGTCGTCCTTCGAGTTCGCATTGGATGGCGCGCCATCATTCGCGCAGCGAGCCGCGTAGGGTCTCCAGCTTGCTGCGCGCGTGGCCCAGCAGGTCCGGCTGCGAGCGCATCAGGCGCTCAAACACCTCGAACGTGATACTGGTGTTCTGGCCTCCAGTCGTTGACACGCCCATGTCCGCGAGCACCTGCTCCACGCTGCTGCTCTGCGGCTCGGCGCCGTAGAACGTCTGGTTGAAGCGCAGCAGGCCCTCGAGCTCGCGCGCGTCGATCACGCCGTTGTTGTCCTGGTCGTAGAGCCGGAACGCGAACGTCATGAGCTCGTCCGCGCTGTTCGCGCGCGAGTTGAGCGCGCGCAGCCCCATGCAGAGCTCCCGAAAGTCGATCTGGCCGTTGCCGTCGGCGTCTACGAGCGCGAACAGCCGCTTGAGCAGCACCGGGTCGTCATTCGGGAAGAGCTGCTGCATCTCCTCGAGCGAGATCTGGCCGTCCTGGTTCAGGTCGTGCTTCACAAAGTACCGCACGAGCTTGTCGATGTCGGCGCCGCGCAGGTCCGTCAGGCTCATCACCTCGCCGACGTCTGTGACCGTCACCACGTGCTCGTGCGCGTAGTGGCCGACCTGGAGCAGCAGCGCGACGTCCTCGAACGCGTGGTTCGTGCACTGCACGCCGAGCGCCTGGGCCATCACCTGGCGCACGTTCTCCGCGTACACTTCGGGCTTCACAACCTCTTGTTGCGTGGGGAAGTACGCCGGCAAAAACTGCACCTCGAGCCGGTTGTACACCTGGCAGAGCATGCGCAGTACCAGGTACATGCCCGAGACGCCCGGTGACCAGCTCACGTCAAAGTGGTGGAACGGGTACTTGATCACCACGGGCTGGCAGGGCGTGCCGGACGTGAACGAGCCGACCTTGAATTTGGTCAGGTAGTCCTGGTTCGACGTCGTGCCCTCGGGGAAGATCAGCAGCGGCGGGAACTCGGGGGCCGCGATGTGCTCGGCGATCTCGCGCAGCGCGTGCTTGCGGCCTTCGGGTGTCGCGCGGTCGATCAGGATCGGCTGCGTGGTCTGCACGATCTTGCCGACGAGTGGGATGTCGGCCACGTCGGCCTTCATCGCGATGCTCGGCGCCAGGTAGTAGAGCAGGAAGAGCCCGTCCACGAACGTGATGTGGTTGCACACGACGATGCGCTGCATGCCCTTCTTGCGGTCAAAGCCGCGCGGCGCGCTGATCGGGATCCAGTAGTAGCCCACGACGAAGAGTCCGACGCGCACCAGGTATGGCACGGGCGCGGCGAGCCACTGGCGCCACACGGGGATCACGCGCTTCGTGCCCGTGCGCGCGTCGATGCGCTGGAAACCCAGCAGCGCCACGTTGCTCACGAGCGCGCAGAGCAGCACGACGACCACGACGAGCAGCACGCGCAGCAGCGGCACGCCCAGCAGACACATGACCACGATCTTGACCTTTTCGTACGCGTCGATCGGCGAGTTGTACCGGAACGGGTTCGTGCGCACAGCAGCAGAAGCAGGTGGAGGCGATGTCGACGTGACCTTCATCGTAGAGGTGGTGGTGGTCGTCGTCGTCTTCTTGACTGGGTGGTGGTGCGTGTTGTCGCTGGAGCTCGTGGACGCGTAGGACGGCAGCTGAGGCTGCTTGAGCGGTGTGCGGACGTCACCTGCAGACGGCATGGCGGTGACGAATTGGGCAGTTGTGCGTGACGTTATTAAAAAATTACCAACGCCGCGCGTTACTAGCCGTCGCTATTAATATACGGACACACACACACGCGCAGAGCCACTGGTGCTGGACGGGAGGAGGCTTTGTGGCGGCGGCGAATATGCGCGTGGGCCTCTTGATCAGTGGAGCTGCTCGTCTTGAGCTCGTGGTCTGTCTGGTCTGAGGCGAGAGTGAAGAGCGCTGAGAGAGGCGGCGGTCTCGAGAATTGAAAATTGAATTCCTGATTTTTTTGGGCACCCAATCGTGTGGGTGAATTTGGGTCGATATGGGTAGCCATTTGCACCCGTTAACAAAGAAGTTACTAATTTCGATACAATTGCTAATAAACTAGTAGACTTCTTTGTTAACGGGTGCAAATGGCTGCCCATGAACACCCGTTTGAACCCAGTGTGTTTCGACGCAAATCAGAGAAATCTCGCCGTGAAAACCACTCGATCGATGTCCATCTAACTATCTTGTCTTAACATGCGTACTCTTTTCGTTAGCTCTCTCTCAAGCTTTGATCAAGTTGGTGAACGAAGGCGTACGAGTTCGCGTGTTGGCAGACGCGACTGAGGCCCGAAACATCTTCTCGCAAGTGAACTATCTGCGAAGGAATGGCGTGAAGGTCTGCCTTGGAAACACCACAATGCACCACCACAAGACAGTCATCATCGACAAAAATTGCAGAGTGAACGGTAAGTGGCTCGTTGGACTTAGATGAAATGAAAGCTGGTCAGCCCACTTGCTGAAATACTTATGAACAATGTGCAAATGCTGTATTGCAGGTTCGATGAATTGGTCAAAGGCCGGCCTGGAATCCAACGAGGAGAACATCGAGATAACCTATCGCAAAGAGTCCGAGGCTGACGAGATTCGCCACAAAATCTATGCTGAGAGTTTCGAGCGGAAGTGGGCAAAATACCATGCACTCTCTGAACGGCAAATCGCAGCGGAGGATGCAGAAATTATCGCGCTCTTGAGTGACAATTCGGCGGATATTGCAGCTGATGCGC
>JAASFI010001101.1:0-11574 GCA_023333705.1 Globisporangium viniferum | reverse complement strand
TGATGTGCGACGACGTGAGGAACTTGCCCTCCTTGCCGGCGATGGGCGAGTCGTTCACGCCGAACGTCATGGAAATCGTAGGTGGGTCCAGTGTTGGCGACGGGATCGGCTCCGAGACAGCAGAGTCACAGATCGTGTCCGCGGAAGCAAAGGTAAAACATACATCCAGGCAACGAACGCCTTGTAGTTCTAACTTCATATATTTATCGTTTATAATCTTTGTTCAGTGATCCTTTCAAAAAAACAACAAAAATGTGCACCTCAGGCTTTCAACTACTGACCTGACTTGTCTGAACATGTTCCCCCAAAAAGAATCTATCGGACACAGCGACTGCAAACGCAGTGGCTTTCTCGCTCGCCTTCTCTTCACACACACACACGGGCGCTCGCCAACTCACCCTCCTTTCACTCAGCTTACATTCCCTTCTTGTCTTGCGCACCGAACGGCGGGAGCGTGGCGGGGTTCTGGAAATCGTTGGTCGAGTACGCGCGACGCGAGCGCTGCAGCGACGAGCCTTGAGCCTCTTGCTGCTGCTGGCGGTGCGCTGCAGCCTGTCGCTCTTCTTGCTGCACGATGGCTTGGAGGCGACTCGAGGCGTCCTGGAGCGCGAGGAAGTCTGTCTCCGACACGTTGCGCAGCTTGTTGAGCGTGTTGTCGCTCAGCGTGTGCAGCAGCTCGTCTTTACCCTTGGTGCCGTTCACGCCACCGTTACCATTACGGTCTTCGCTGTCGCTGCCGCTGCTCGCGAGCGCCGCGATCACGCGCTGCTGCTCGAAGATGATCGCACGCATCTGCTGCGCCGAGAGGTCGTCCTCGCGGTCGTCGTTGCGCGAGTTGGCGCGCAAGATGTCCTCGATCACCACACCGCGACTCAACGCGTTGTTGTACAGCAGCCAGGTCTGGATCTTGCCAGGCACGTACAGCGCCGCGAAGAAGAGGATCAAGGTGAGCGACACGATGCCCAGGAACGCGTCGTGGATGAAGTAGATGTTCTGCACGAAGCGCGAGTTGCTGCCAAAGATCAGCAGCGTCCAGCAACCGATCGCCGCGACCAGGTAGCCCATGCTCAACAAGCACTGCCACATGCCATTCACGAACACAAACGCGACGACCAAGCCTGCGATGGTCAAGATCACGAGAATCAGCTTCAAGAAGCGCACGAGGCCGGTCTCACCATAGCGAGACGTGTTAATGAACATCGCCGACACGGAGAAGTAGATCGCGGCGATCGAGAAGCAGATCGCGAACGGCAACCACGTGCCTTCCGTAAGCAGCGAGTGGTACGGCTCGTACGCCGACACTATCGCCAGCGCGACCATCGTGAAGAGCACGCCCTTCATCGTCACAAAGATCTTGGCCCACGGGCGAAGCGTCGAGAAGTACGCGTTCTCTTCCTTGAACCACGCCTCCCACGACTGATTCGCATTGCCACCGTCGCCACGCATCCATTTGAACCAGTCGCTGAAATCTTCGACCACGTCCGACCACTCGAACGCGAGCGGGTTGAACCAGAACGGCGAGAAGTACCACGACACCACCACGAGCCAGAGCGACCACGTCATCGCAAAGTACTGCTCACCCACAGTGAAGACGTAGTAGATCGACAGTCCCGCCGCGATCTCCACGCCCGCGTAGAGGTGGCTGCTCGCGTAGAAGCGGTAGAGCTCATCGAAGCGCGAGTGCTTCGTCACGAAACCACGACCCGTCGCACGGTACTTGGCGCCACCGGCGAGAATCGTCTGACCGTAGTAGAACCATTTGGTGCCGATGTGGAAGAGGAAGTACAGCGGTCCGCCGGTCACGAAGATCATGAACACTTCTTTCATGGCCGCCTTGAAACCGCGCTCCACAGAGATCGTCGCCAGCAGTGGCGCCGTCGTGAAGAAAGCCACGGAGCCGAGCATCATCTGCAGCTGGCTCAGCAACACGGGCGTGCGACCGCCGACACCTTCGAGCGAAAGCAGCGCGCGCAACAAGTTGCAGTACAGCAAAATGTACACGGTCCAGATGATCATCGACATCGACAGGTAGAAGCCCACGTGGTTGTAGTAGAACGACAGCAGCTTGAAAAAGTCCAGGCGCTGGCTGATTCGGTACACGTCACGTGAGAGCGACTGCTCCGCCGCACCCTGCGCAAGCTTCGCCTCGAACTTGTAGATCTGCTGCATACCGACATCACGGCCCTTGCCGCACTTGACGTACTCGGGGAAAGTCACCGACCCGCCGCGCAGGCAGTTGTTGTAGCCGGCAAAGATGTCTTCACTGAGGTTGATGCCCTTGCTCGCTTTGCTGATACCGCCGCGCGTGATGAAGAAAAGCTTGTTGAACACGTCAGGGTGACCGTAGTGAAGACGCACGCGAAGTGGACGAGCCATCGTACGCTGTCCCAAAGTCACAAACGAGGTCTCCTGCAGCGCCATGTAGTTCGCCAACGAACTCACACTTCCCGTGAAAATGTGCTCGGGGAGACCAACAATCGTGTACGGACGATCAGGCGTGCCGGCGTCAAACTCCTCGAGCATGTTGCGCATCTTGAGTGCTTCCTCGATGTATCCGTCTTGGTTCATGTCGATCGTCTGCAGGTTTTCACCGCGCGTGAACACAATCGCCGCGTTCTGGTTCTCGGGCTTGCCTTCGCCGAGAATCGGGTTGCCTGGGAGACGAATACGGTAGATCTCTTCCACAGAGCCAATGTCTTCAGCACCCTTGATAAGCACCGCGAAGTACGACTGGTCTTTCTGGTAGTTCACACGCACTTCGTCGATGTACGCGACGCGCAGGTTTGGGAATCGGTGCAGCAAAAACTCAATGTCCTTCGCTTTCGGGTCGTTGTTTCGCTTCTGGCGACCATAGATCTGGCACGCCACCACGTACGTGAACTTCGTCTTGATAAGTTCCTCGATGCGCTCCACTGGAACTTGTTCAATCTCAGCGAGCAGTCGGATCGCAGCTTCGCCGTACATCATGCCCTGAACAGTTCTCGACAAGGTCTGACCACGCAAAGACGCCCAGAGACGCAACTCAATCGCAGTGTTCGGATCTTTCCACAGGTTTTTCTTCGGCTTGACGCGCTCCAAGAAGTTCTCCCAGTCCTTCTTGTACAGCGTCTGCAAGAAGAGCAGCGTGTGTACGTCGAGACCATCTTGCTTGCTCTCCAAGTCGGACTTCGAGTAGAGCACATCTTCACCGTAGAATGGCGTCATCACGCTCCACGACTTCATCTCTTCCAACAGCGGCGCAAGCGGCATGTCCATGAAGAGCGAGTTGACCCAGAACAAAAGTCTTCGCTGAGCATCGTACGAGCGTGGCTCGGCATCGATTTTCTGAAGAGTGAGAAGACCGTGCAGGTGCTTCACGATCACATCCGCGTGCTGCTCAAACGCAGTCAACGTCACTTGCTCGCCCGTGTAGTCATCGTCCCACATGAAGCCTCGCTCCTGAGTCAGAATCCACGTCAATCGGTCCGAAATGCCCTTCGTCTCCACGTAGATCGGGTCGCGCTCGTCCACTTGGCGGATCATGCTCTTCGCCAAGTTCAAGAAATTTCTCAATCTGTCACGAATCTGCATGATGTGGGCACTAGGGATCGAGTGCGTGCCCTTGCCCTTGTTGTCCTTTGGCTTGGCGGTTTGCTGCATCGCTGCAATCTTCGCGACACCAGATCCTCGACTTCTTCTTGGAACGTTGCCGCCCAAAGAAGACAGACCAGTGGTACTTGCGGACTTCGTCAGTCCACTTGTCATTGGACGGTACGCAGACTGTTGCGGGAACTGGAATGAAGAGTAGTCGGACGGGTTCTTGCGAACTGGAACGAACTTCGCATTGCTCTTCCATCCGCCCAAGTTGGACTTGAGCAGCGTGAGCAAGTCAGCGAGAGCGCGACCAGTGGCGGCAACGTTCTTCAAATTCAAAGCGCGGAATACGCCGCGTGCAGCCCACGAGTTGAGCGTGCTGCAGATGTAGCGCACATCGTTCGTGTGGCAAGGTCCAAGGATGTTGATCAGAACCCAATTCGCCAGCTCCCAGATCTCTTCAATCGACTCTTCGACCATCGGGTTTTCTCCAAGCACCTCAAGAAGCTTGTCCTGGAGCACCCGCTCCGACACTTCGCGGTCCTCACTACCAGTGTACATGTCAAGGATGCTGGAAGTGAAGTTCTCAAAGCACCCAGCCAGCTGAAATTGAGGCAGGTAGATCTCGCGCTGGTATCCGTTGAGTCGCTGGAAGTGAAGCAGCGACTGCTCCTTGTTCGAGATCAAATCGTCCGCCCGCATCGCTTCGATAATCGTGTCCCAAGCGACAGAGAAAGAAAACCATTTCTGTCGGCGCTGGGTCTTGAGCTCCTGTGCCGTCTGCTTTCGGCGAGAAAAAGAGAGCAGCGGCGTCTCGTCATTCGAAGCAGTGGTGCGACTTCTCGCCAATCCCGAGGTTGAGCCGGAAGCATCTCCGCCAGGGAAACGATCCAGCACTTCGTGGCCAATCACGGACGCGCCATAATTCGCAGACGCAGCGACCGTGTCGGCGATTTCGACACCCGTTTTCGAACGCGAAGAGATAATCTTTGCGTTGAACACATCAGCGGCACGACTGAACGCTGCGCGGACACGACCAAAGTTTCGGATCTCACCAATGTGCGAGGAGAAGCCGACAAAGGTACCCGTAACGGCGACCCAAATCGCGTTCCAGATCGTAATGTCGACGCAGAACACGAGGAAGAACGGCACCCAGTTCAACAGGATCAAGAACGCAGTGGTGATCATGCTCACGTTGTTCTCCATGTGATCAGCGTAGAGCAAGATCGACGGAACAATCAGCGGGTAGATCTCAAACTTGTAACTGAAGAGCAGCTTCCACGACAGCATTGTCACCCAGAAGATCTGGTATCCGAGGCTCTGGGATGCTGGATCGAGGACGTTGTCTCCGACGTACAGGCGGTTCATTGGGTTGATGATGTCGCGGATTACAGCCACGGGCTTCCAGCGCGTGCGTCGAAGCCAGTTGTTGAGCTGCGGGGTCACCTGCAGCACGCAGTTGAAGATCCCTGGGATGTGCAAGAAGAGCACGGTCGAGTAGAACACGCCCCACCATTCTCCATCGAAACTCCACGCGTACCAGTACAGCGTGAACGAAAGCACACTCAAGAACAAGTGGAAGACGATGCGAGCCACGTGTCGGTAAAGCGTAGATCCAGTCGCCCGTTCATCGTACACAGCAAAGATGTCCAATCCATCGCGAATAATCGAGAGCAGGAACGGCGTGATCATGGTGCTGGAAATAATCTTTGCTCCCGCCGTGAAGCCCAGCTCCTGTTCACTCGCAAATGCAAGCGTCGCGAGGAAGTGGAACGCGATCACGTGGAACTCAAACACACGCCCGAAAGCACGCAGTGGCGCGAGCCACGTGCGCTTCTCAAGGAACGTCTTCTGCGACTCGGCGAAACCCTCGGCAATGCTCTTGCGCTTTGGAAGCGAGCTACCCGAAAAAGTTGATCCGTAGCCGCCGCCAAGACCTCCACTACGAGGAGCGCCTCCTCCGAGACTGCCTTCGCGCTTCTGCTTGAAGTACGCCATTGGATTTGGGGAGTTCGTTTCCACGACGTCTTCGTGCTTGTAATCGAACTTCAGGCACGCCGTGCTCCAGAAGAACTCGTTGAAGTCGTCGTAGTTGTGGCGGTCTTGGTGGTCGTCGTTCGACGACATTTGCGCTCTCACGAGTCCGTACACTGGAGTGATCACAGTGTCAAGGAAGTGACCAGCTTCACGCTCAGTGTGGCGAACTGATGGGAACTCTTCTTTCATCTTGTGGAACAAGAAGCACAGGTACTCTGGTGAGTGACGCGCATTACTGGCTTCGCCCCAAATAAAGAAGAAGAGACACAGGTCGACCGACATCTCGTCCACGTTGCTCAAACCACCCTGTGCTGGTCGAGTCTCGTTCCAGTGCAGCGACGGGATCTCAAGCTTGCGACACCACTTGCTGTAGTTGCTGAACACCAAGTCGTGCAACTTTCGGTACGGGTTTGAGCCTTTTCGCGCCGAGTTCGCAAGCAGCATCACAATGTGCTCCGTCTGGTTGCGGAAGTTGTCCAATTGGAAACCATACGAGCGCTGCACGTTCATCGCGATGCGGAAGATGGTCGCGTACTGTTGCATGTTGAGCGGAAGCTTCAGCGGAGAGAAGAAGTTGATCTTCTCTGTTGACACATCCGCTGGCTTCCACGCGCGCGCATCGGAGCTCGCAGAGACCGGTGGTGCCCACGACTTCGTCTTCTTCTCTTTGTTCGCCGCCTGCTTCGCTGCAAACACAGAGATCGAGCGCGTGTTGTAGTACTGGAAGAACGCACCGGCAACGCTCAGCGTCATCAGCGTGCTGTAGATAGTCGAGCAGTGCGAGGTACAGATGTGCGTCTTGGTGTAGCCGTCGCCGCCAAAGATGTAACCAGCCATGTGCCACAAGTTCATCGCGACTTCGTCCTTCGTGATCCATGTCGAAACGGACATCACAAGCGCGACACTTCCGATACACGACGTCGAGATGATGATCAGATGCTTCGGGTCCAATCGCGAGAAAGACAGACCAGCTCCCGTCAGCACAAGCACCGCAGTAAGAATGCGAGCAGCGAACAGCGGCAGGAACTGACCAATCACAATGCCGAAGTACGAGCCAAGCATCACGCCAAGCGCAGTGCTGCTGATAAGCGAGAAGATGCCGCCAAACACCACTCCGCAGAGGACCGCGATGAGCGTGTGGATCCACTCAAGCTGCTCCAGCGAGCCGATGCTGAAGATACCGTAAAAGCTTGCGATGAGCCACAAGGAGTTCATGTACGCTGCTGTCAGCACAGGATGCTTGAAGCCGAAGAACGTGATCACGAGACTGATGCCAGCGTTCAAGATCGCGAAGAAGCTGACAAGCACCGCATCGATGTTTAGCGCCGAGTACCACGGAAGACCGTAATTCACTGGGTGGGCATTGATCCAACCAGACGTCGGGAATCCCTTCGGGTTGCACCCGACAGACGTGTAGCGGTTCGGGTTTCCCTGGTACACGCGCACGTAGTCAATCGTGAAGTTCGACGGCCAGAGCGCGTCACAGATCTGACCTTCACACGGAGGCGAGAACTTTTCCGAGACAGCTGTACTCAGAATCAAGTAGCTCGGCTCGACGGGGATCTGGCGAGGAGGCACGCCCTCAGACCACACGGCCAACGCGGAGCCCGGGATCTCGAACAGAAAGTTCCCGTCCATCCACCATCGAATGTAACCTTCTGGACCAGGCGACCAGTCCAGTTGGTACAAGTGGTACGACAAAAACGCGTTCGTTTCGAGTTGCGTCAGTGCCGAGAGGGAATCAAGACCGTGCTCGCCGTAGTAAGCCGAGTTGATGAGTGTTCTGTCGCCAAACTTCAGTCCTTGATACCACTGATTTGGCCCTGGAAGCGTCTCCGGGTCGGGGCGCAAGTTCGGGAACAAACCGGGGCTAATCTGCAGCGACGTGGAAACGAACGCCGGCTCATCGCGGGCTCGAATCTGCGCTTCAATCACATCGATTTCCGTGGAGCCACGGCCCTGGAACGGGTTCAAACCGTAGTTCTCCGGAAACGAATCGTCGTCGGTCTTGTCAGTCAAGTTGCCGCACGCATTGAGCATCTGGTGCACAGTCTCTGACTTCTCAACGTACGGCGCGCAATAATCGAAACTCCACGGCCACATGTCTGTCTGCGAGCCGAGGAACGCTGCGCGACCGAGGTTGCCCATGATCCAGATTGCCGGCCACGTGCCCGGCACGCCCCACTTTCCAGGGAGAATCGCGCGCACTTCGATAAAGCCGCCAGTGAAGCAGAACTTGTTCCACGTCTGCATCGAGCCACTCACGTAGCTCGCGCCGCGGTACTTCTCCTTGGGCTTCGAGGTCGTGATGATGAGGTTGTCCTTGTCGATCTGCGTAGCTTGCGGCAGGAAGTAGTGCTGCCCCATGTTGGACTCATCGCGCACGTCGACCGCGGTCCACTTGCGATCAAAGCCGGCGCCGAACGTGCGCGTCGAGTCGTTGAACTCGTCCGAGAAGATGAGTTTGTACGTGTGGTGCGAGACGTTCGAGCCGATGCGGGCGCTCTCCGAGGGCACTTGCGCCGTGTACAAATCGAGCGGCGTCTCCGGGTCGATCCAGCTCTCGTTCTCGCTGCTCTTGCCGCTCCAGCTCATGGGCACTTTCGCGTCCGTCGCATGCAGCAGCAGCAGCGCGCCGAGTGCCAGCCGCCGCACCGAGGAGCTCATGGTGGAGAGAGAGATGGTCTCTTTCTTGCTTCCGAGGTCTCCGTGAAGAAGAGCAGAGGGCGGGAAGGCGTGCGTGCGCGCGTGCGACCAAGTGCGCAAATGAGCGAGCAGCGAATCCTCCGTCTGCTTGGGGGAAAATGCGGAATGCGGAATCCGCAACAACAAACAAACGGAAATCTGTTTCTGTGTCGTTGGGGTGGGTCTGGAAAAGATGCAAGATGCGGTAAATCAGGATCGCGTGGCGGCGGGGAAAACCCGACCCGCCAGTCGTTTTTTGAACATGATTCCTAGTTTTGTATGAGGTTCAGTATGATGGACAAATCCACCAAGATGGGTGGGTGGGTTTTGAAAGGCGGCGGGTTTGGATCGACGAGACCCGTGAGACCGGTGCTTTTTTGTGGGTGGCTGGGGCTGGATCGCGATTTTCGCGATGCAAACAGGCTGAAAAGAGAGATGATTGACAATTTGGATCCACGGCCGCGAACAGAAACGGGCCGGTCCCTTGTTGTGTTCCCACGTCGTCCCAGGCGGAAAAACGCTGGGTGGCATGGCGCATACACAGAGGCAATCAGCCAGCTGGCGCGGGCTGGTGATGCGGGTGCGTGACAGGGCTCCGAGGTGGCTACGTACGTCCCGGTGACTTCGGTCCACCGTCTCGCCCAAGCAAACCGCAGCAAAGAACCACAACGACACCACAAAACGGTCTCAAAGTGCATTGTAATGGATGGACCGCCACGGTCACAGGTGCGGACGCACACTCAGTGTAGAGGCCGGGGTCTGGATGGACTGAATGCCCAAGCACCAAAAATTTTGTGACCCCATTGCTCAACGAGATCGATCCCTCCACCAAGCAGACCTCCAAAGGGTACACACACACAACAAATCCCAGTTCATATCCATCAATCGATCGATTCCTTGTCCGGTCCGCAGCCACGCTGGCTCGGAGCGAGGATCGATTTCGATCGATCGCGCTGACTTCCACCGGATTTCGCCGAATTATGGACAAAAAGAAATCAAGTGAGGACACATCCAGGATGATCCTAGAGAGAGCTCAATCAGAGCAGCTTGGTGTTTGTAGACATGATCATGAGTGGCATGGGATGGATACACACACAGGCAAAACTTTTTTCCAGACATGTGGTGGATGGATGGCCCGAGCCATAGCGCCATCATAATGGAGAGGCTGAATATGAAAAGTGGCATTGTTTGCTTTATTTTGATCCAACAACCAGAAAATCGATCTGAAAAATCTTGTTGTCCAGCCGCAATTTCGAGAAGAGCGGCACTCTCTCTTCGTTCGATATTTTCACTCTGAGTTTCAGCACTCGTGGTCCGGGGACAATGGCGCTGATCCACTGGTTCGTTGAGCCCGTGAGGCGCGCGACGTCACCCGCACTACAAAAGATACTTTTTGTGCATGAGCCGTTCAAAAATTGGGCTTGTTGATTGACAGCCAGCCATTTGGTCATCTGGTCATTTGGCCTGATTAACGGTCTTGATTGACAGACAACCAGCCTGCCTGCCTGCCACATGACGATTGACATGGCATGACACCGGCTCACGCATATGTGCGGGACGTACGCCAAGTGACGGAAATTCGTTTCAGTTTGCAAAATGGCTCTCACAAGTGTCACCGAACCTGTCACGACGCAAACGAAGCGAACGCACGAACCTTTTGGCGTTTGCCGGTGCTTCGTTTGCTGCCTAATTAGCAGGCAAACACGCACGAATGCAGCACGAAGTCGAACGCGCCACGCCATCGTCCTTCTAATTTTTCATCTTTGTCCACCAATACAGATCCACGGCGCCGTTGCGCGTTCCTGCAAGCTTCGCTGCAGCCTGATAACGCACCATGCTCTCTGGTCCGAGGAGGACAGGAGCGAATGAATGGCTGGTGCACCAGAATCCGCGCAGTTTGCTGCAGCCAACACCATCGACCACGCTCACGCTCATGGGGTGACGCGCCATCCTGATTAAGAAGCCGCGCTCTATTGAGAGCCATCCGAATCTTCGACAAAGATATGCGGCACCATCACTCTGCTTGTCAGCTGTGGACCACCACTGTGGAGCACCAAGTGGAGCGCACCACATTCTGCCTGCCACTCCTCTGCCAACCAGCGAGCGCAACAGCGCATTCGCGTCTCACACACCTCGTGCATCGTCAGCATCCCTCCCGAAGCGCCTTCCTCATGTGGCTCCGACGAAGCCTCCCGACGCTCGCGGCGCGCCACAGCAGCCGCGCCACCCAGCGCAGCAGCTTCCTGCAGACCGCCTTTGCCGCGCGCGACTTCTCGAGCACGGTGGACGCGAGCCTGATCCGCAATGTCGCGATCGTTGCACACGTTGACCACGGCAAGACCACGCTGGTGGACCAGCTGCTCAAGCACGGCGGCAACAAGCTGTCGGAAGACCGCGTGATGGACTCGATCGACCTCGAGCGCGAGCGCGGTATCACCATCATGTCCAAGACCACACGCGTCGAGTACAACGGCCATGTGCTCAACATCGTCGACACGCCCGGTCACTCTGACTTCGGCGGTGAGGTCGAGCGCATCCTCAGCATGGTCGACGGCGTCGTGCTCGTCGTTGACGCGACCGAAGGTCCAATGTCGCAGACCAAGTTCGTGCTCACGAAGGCGCTGAATCAGGGCCTGAAGCCGCTCGTGGTCATCAACAAGGTCGACCGCGAGACCAGTCGCTTGAACGGCGACGTCGAGAACGAGCTCTTCGACATGTTCGTTGCGCTCGAAGCGAACGACGAGCAGCTCGAGTTCCCAGTGCTGTACGCCTCGGCGAAGAACGGCTGGGCGGTGCGTGACCTCGACGACGCTGACGAGCCAAAGGACAGCATGACTGCGCTCTTGGACGAGATCATCAACTACGTCCCAGCGCCAGTCGCTGACGCCTCGGCGCCGTTTGCCATGGCTGTGACCATGATTGGCCACGACCCATACGTTGGCCGTCTTGCCACTGGCCGCATCCACGCCGGTTCGATCAAGGTCGGTGACGCGATCCAAGTGCTCAACCTCGAAAGCAAGCAGCTGGAGACCGGCAAGGTGACGAAAATGTACGTGACGCGCGCCGGCGCCAAGTCGGAAGTGACGTCCGCCACGGCTGGTGACATCATCACGATCGCCGGTGTCAACGCGTTCGTGTCGGACACGATCTGTGACTCTGCTGTCTCGGAGCCGATCCCGTCGCCAACACTGGACCCACCTACGATTTCCATGACGTTCGGCGTGAACGACTCGCCCATCGCCGGCAAGGAGGGCAAGTTCCTCACGTCGTCGCACATCA
>JAASFI010001100.1:0-11622 GCA_023333705.1 Globisporangium viniferum | reverse complement strand
GCTGAATGAAGTTTCTTGTGGTGTCCTCATAGCAATGTCCCCCTCTCAAAAATGATATTCTGCTTTTTCTCAAAAACCATTGTGCTGCTCAACAAATGGATAGCACTGCCAGAACGCGCTTTCTAATAGCTTCATCCTGGCCGATTTTCAGCCTCAAACGGCAAGTAGTGATAAAAATTTCACAAAAAAGTGTGTGTCCCCATAGCATTGGCCAGCACTGTACCATTGAAAGACATTTTCTCCATATGAAAATTCTATTTGGATGGAAGCAATCGCTTTGGACAGGATATGCAAATATTAAGAACGGAGGACACCTTTTTACGGAAAGCTGCCACGTCCAAAGAAGCTTTTTCTCACCAACTTTTGAAGAATTCAATGATGGCTTCGTGCTTTCCCGTTTCGGCAGAGCTCAAGTGGGCATACCAAGAACGAAAGATGTTGCCAATCGACGACAAGGAGATACGCACGCGTCCTCTTCAACGAAGACCCATTCACGAGGTGGTTGACTTGTTGCACATTCATTTCCTGATATTCGAGTGGAACGTACAAACTTGTAACTTATCCACTCTTGTTTTCAGCAGCAACTTTAGCCATCAGCCATTGGCCCCGATGCCGAGGAGCCAGACAGTTCCCAATTGATAGAGCAGTGATCAATCTGTCACTGGTAGTTGAGTTGACTTAGTGGGTTCGCATTGCTGCTACTGAGAGCCATGCAAATCCTCAGCTCTTGACAACAGCGATAGTTTTATGCGTGGAACTGAAATGCGAATCAATCTACCACTGATATGGTTGGGAAGCTGGAGTCTTTAGCGCAAAATGACGGCCTTTAACAAGAGCGGAATAAGAAGCTAACGGTATTTCCCGTCACAGGTTTTTGATCAACTACTACTGGACTGTGGAAGCTGCAAAATTGATTGTGACGTCCATGATGACACATAACATCACCTCTAATAATGTTTCAAGACGCTAGTGGGTCTTGATTTCTTCGCGAAGTATTTAAATCTCAGTGGATAGGCTGTGGGGTAAGAGGGAGAGAATATTCGTACCAAATCAACTCTTGTTCACCGTAAGCGGGGATACTTGATGGGCGATGATGGCCCATCGTAGCTTGTTACTTTAACATGAGAGCTTTGCGGCAAGCCCTATACAATTATAAAATAGTGATAGAAAGTATATTATGAAAAGAATGGATGGTACTCAAAAAGATCATCGCGGTGCTGTGTCTTCGATGCGTTCTGCTTCTGCTCACGTGTTGTGGAACTTCATGGTTCTCTCGAGATACTCAATCTCCTTGCGCAGGTACTTGACTTGGTTTAGGCGATCGAAGACGCTGAGCAGCATTCGCAAATCGCTTTTTCCCTCACAAGCATCGACGTACGTTGAGACGTTACGAAAGAGCACGTCAAGTCGAGTTGTCCAGTCTGTCGTGGGTGCTCCTCCCTCCTTCACCTCGGACTTGACGCGAAACTGAAACGCAGCAAGTAGATCACAGAGCTCTGCATTCTGCTGTGTTGCAATGGTTCCCAATCGCTGACAGACGAACTCGTAAGAGATGAGCGCCGCTTCGACGATGGGAGTGAGTGGGGGCACTAGTGCGGCTGTCAATGCAATAGGGACAACATGATTGACCATTCTGGTGGCTGAGAAGGGAGCGGGCTTGATCTTGAGCTTCTTTCTTGTGCTAGGTGATTTGCGGAATGGCTGAGATCGCTGGCACTGACATCAGTCTTGACAAGAAGCATGGTCAAAAGTAGCTCTGCGCTCTCTCCTTCCGCCAGCCCCTTACTCTTTGCTGCGTGCATATATTCTATCATTACTCTCCCATCAATGAGAGAGGTGGTGATTCATTTGTTGATAGATTGTAGATCCGATGCGAGTGAGGGATCGAGTCATAGAAAGAAAAGAGAAAGCGGAGAAAAAGAACAGATTCAGTCGCTTCGAAAAAGACGACTTTGCGACTGCACATCATCGACGTCAAGTACGTCAAAGTACACACTGAAGACTCAAGAGAGATGAGCAAGTTATTCAGTTCGCGATCGTGTTGCGCTACTCTTTATTTGTAAAATTTTAAAAATATATTTGAAATAGCATTTTTGCGCTGGTAATTTACTGGTCAAATAATCACTAATAGTATCAAAATGTTCAGCTGCTGCCTTGTGCCTGTGGGCTCTCGCTTCATCCAGCAGCCAACCAACCAGCCGCACTCTAACACAAAGAACCACAAGCGTTTTTCGATGCTCACCTCATGATCTCCCGCCTCAATTTAGACCGATGGAAACTCGGATCTGCCTTGTTTTCTTTTCCAGAAAAATGACAACCCAACGAACCGCCATTTGACAGATCTTCTACAAATGGGAGCCAGGATCCGACAGGGTGATCGGATGCCTCCTTCTGAGATTTCTCGGCATGTTCGCTGAACACGCTTGAACAGTGTGGATCGCTGTTATCGAAGCCGAAGTCGAGCGATTGATCGAAGCTGGAGATGGATCGTTTAAAAAAAAGGAATTTGAAAGGCGAGCATGACAACACGATAGTCAAGCAGCAACAAACAATGTTCAACTCTATGGTTGCGTGGAAGCGACGATGGACTCAACTCATTCGAGTTTGGGTATGCATACCAAATCGCCTGTCAGTGAAACTTCATACACTCATACTGACCGAGTCAAACGAAATAGTGTATGGCATGTACTGTATGCTTTTCAACTGACTTACGAATTCGCCACGAGAAGCGAGTCGGCTTTGCCCTTCCGCTTCAATTGTCGATAACACTGAGAGATTTCGAGCTCGTGCGCGTCTTGTCCCTTTGCCCCAATAAACGAGAGCTCAATATGGTCTATCGAAAGCTCGATATGTTTTCAACCTCATCCACACAGCCAAGAACACGGGTCTCTTCTCGTCAACTCAGGTATATCATTGCACTACGCTACACCAACACATAAGAGCGATCAAGTAGCAATTCCTCATATCAGGGCCAGGTGCTTCGTTGAGTCGACTAGTATTTTCTATCGTGTCCACGGGGCATGAGCAGGATAAACGATGTCTTTCAGTAAATAAAAGCAAACACAAACGAGGGGATGTAGCTGCGTACAACCTGGAGCACCATAATCTGCATCACTCAGTAAACGCGACTGTGACTATCGACACACAGCTGGTATATCTATCGCAGTCGTGCTGAGTCGCTGAGCCCCCTTATCAGCTGGAGGCTGTCGATTTCTTTCCGAAATCGCTTGGCTTGTACTCTCTCTTCAATCACACCAAACAGCTCCCAGTCGGCCTTTGCTCTCACTTCGGACAACATGAGCTTTGATGCGGTCGAACAGCGACTGGAGCTGCAGCATCCACTCGTCTGAAGCCAGATGTCCTTCATGGCTATCGGATTCTACGCTGAAGAGGAAGCCGCCGAGGTACTCGCAAAGCTCCTTGTTACGGTCATACGTCACGTCCTGTGCGTGCTCGCAGAGCCCTCTGGACCCACTCGTGAGCGCCTCGAGAATTTCAGCCGTCCCAAACACTAATATCCACGCTGAAAATCGTAATCGTTCAAAATCTGAAGTGTCGACCATGCTGGTGCTAGGCGTGGACCTGGAGTTGGCGTGGTCGGTTGAGGTGAAGTCTGGAAATGATGGTATCCACGTGGAGAATAATGAAAACCTTAAGGTATCAAGCTGTCAAAGCTAGGGATTTTGAATCAAGATCGGCGGGACAACAGGTTCGTGTTTTTCTGTTGGTTTGGTTAGTAAATGATAGTGTAGCGAGGAGAACGAGAGCGGTGTCACGATTGAGAAGGACGAAGTGGTTTTCATTGAGCTTTTCCATGCTAACGATTGGCTTGATAAGTTCAGGTCATGTGAGTTTTCCAAACTTTTTTTGTAGAAAAAGATCACGCTAGTATGGCGGTCATCTTGAAGGATCAACATCATTTCATTGATATACGGCTACACAAATGACTGAGTGAGGGAGGGGTCAGTTTACTTTGGATGACCTCTCTCACAAATTTCACTATTCACTATATGCGCATTTGTTTCAGTTGCAACTATTATCGAGTCGAAGCGCTCCTCACTTTCCACACTTTGCGGTCCGTTGTTGGTCCGCCAATACTTTCCACCAGATCTTGATCTGGAATCCTCCAGCTGATCAATTGTAAAACGATCGAGACTAAGATGTCCGACGCAACAGTGATACCAACCAGACTGGGGAGTGGCAGTACTCCCATGGTGCCGCGGTTTCGTTGAAACCGGTGTTCTCTCCACTTGGAAGTCTCTTTTTCTTTGCCTGAAAAGTTTGGCCAACATATAGTAAGGTGTACGCTTCGGGCAGTGTATACCAGCACCCAAAATACCAGCTTGTATTTTATTACATAACCTCTGGAAAGCCTTGTTTCCCGCCTACATTATCCGTGATAAATGCGAGCACTTATAAAGGATGCAGTCAGCCTTGTTCGCGAATACACACGCCCTTCTTGCCACCCCACGCCAGTTACTTGAACCTTTCAGTCGAATTTCTTGCTGCATTAGGTAATTGAATCTGTTTCGGCTGAACGAAGATCGTTTAGAGTCAGAAAAGGCAGCTCCTACTTTAAACCGGCGGTAAGCTACTCCGTGCGGTTAACCAGTGCAAACCAAAACCGCTTGAATGACTGCTTATAGACGTTTTATCTTTGCCCAACCCCATACTTGTGCAGAAAACATACCTACAATTGCTTGTTGCCACGCAAAAATAGAAGAACAGAGCACTCAGCGGCTGGTACACATGGTGGACGTGGACACACTCCAGGTGAGAATACAATCATGGCGCATTTTCTGGCCAACTCTAGAGTCAGACAAGCACTTACAGAATAACAAATTTTGTTTCTCAAACCACACACTGGTGCATTTTCGTGCTCTCACGCCAATAGCGCCGGTTCTATCCCGTTTAGGAAGTTATTGCTTGCATATCCTTCCCGATACACAAAGTAAACGTAGCGTCTCAACTGTTCATGGCAATAAATACATAACAATATTCTTCCTTATTTTAATTCTAATTTGTTCTTGTGTAGGAATATTTTAAAGTACGGTTGATATAAATACGTCCTCGCATCATAGCATCCGGATTTGAGCATGATCAAAAAGGTGGCGCCAACGTAATTGGTGTTGCTTCTAGGCTCATAAATTAAAGTTGAGGACTATCAGAGTTCATAAATGACATGTAAGGTTGATATTCGAAGAGATCTAACATGTTGGGTACTTTGGTCACATACCATAACAAGTGCTCGACATAATGCAAAACACAATGTTAATTTTCTTATTGCCAATAATAAAAAGCTTTTGAAATACTTGCGGGCCACTCTTCGCGGCTTGCTAGCGCGGTTCGAATGCCACCCGCTTCCACTTGTAGACTTGTACTGGTTAGTATTGATTTTGCTGCCGTCTGCTGGAATTGCGTCACCCACAGCAGCCATATTCGATTTCCTCGCTCACATCGCTGAGTGAAATGCCATTCCGATCCGCAGAACTCGAAACTTGTGCCTGAACTCACTCGCCTGCTTCTCCAGCGCCAAAAAGTTCACCCGCAACATGAACCAATGCGTCTTCTCGATCTCTTGCGCGAACTGGTGTAAGTCTAGCACCACCGAGTGGAGCTTCTCTGCCCACGTCACCGACACGTATTGCTCCATCGCTTGCTGCCGGAGGATGTCTACGTATATTTCAAGGAAATCACTCCATGCGCCGCTCACGTAAGGTGTTCTCCGCCTCACACGGAACTCCGCGACCATGTCGCCAAGACCTCGGAAGCGCGTGATGTCGGGTACAGGTGTTAAGTCAGCCGACTTGGTACCAAAGAAGGCGAAGCGATCTTGACTTGCTGGACTTGGGGCGTTGGGCGGCATCGCGCTGGCGCGCTTGACAAAGAAGACCTGGGGCTTGGCGTGCGAATTGAAAAATGATATGAGCGGGGAGGTAGTGGGGAAGCAGCAGCAGTAAAAGCAAAGATGATCGATCTCTACGAACCCTCAAGGAGACACAAATTTTGCTTGAGTGCTGGATTTTAGCCGCTGTCAGCCAACCAAGTCGCATTCCAGCATCTTTCTTGAGTACACTTTCAAATTTGTTGTCTAATTGGAAGGATCCAGTTCGCACCTGCACGCATACCATTTGAGCAGGGAGCCAGTGTCCTTTTTGCTGCGGATCGGCCACAAAGCGATGGCAATGCGGAAGATCACACTGGACCATAGTCGGAGTGTTGTTAACGAGCATTTGAGCAAAGTGAACCCATTGATGCCCTCAATTCATCTCGAAGTTCAACTCTGAGGCTCATCACTTCGCATCGAAGTGACACACACTGAACACAGTTCCACTGTATCTTAATTGTTCCATTTTCACATTGTATTTTGGTGACTCACTTCACATTTCACTCACTGATCGACTGTATAATGTGGAGCAAAACGTAAACTAGAACTGTAAAGTCATTCGTGTTGCGATTTTCCGGCACTGCATTTAGCAACTGTTTATTTCTGGAGGTCCAATCACGGTTGCAGCAACTAAACAAAGTACACAGGTTCAAATGGGAAAGCCCAATGCGGCTTCTTCTCACATATTTTTACAGGGCGTGAAAGTGACACAGCATCAGATATTGATGGTGATGTGCATTACATGCGGTGGCTTTGAGGTGGACCTTATAAGTAGCCAATCTGTTGTGTGAGAACGTTTCCACCAGCACCTCGTCGTCAGTTGTCTCGACTTTGCGCTCCACTGAAGAAGACACACTTGCTTCACCCAGGAAGAAACACTTCTTAAATGAATTATATCGACGTGCTCTTCCCCACTCGTTTTTGAATCCCGGTATGCCAAGAGCTGACACGTCCCTGTTGCGATTTTCTACAACCAAGTTGCTTTTCTGTGAGAAATGACGGGATCTGGGAGAGAGGTAATATGATATTTGGATAGCCACTACGGAGGACCCCTATGAGCCCATGCTCGTGAAAATGAAACGCACTTGTTACCGAAATACTTACACTGGCTCAAAGATGCTGCTCTTTTCACTGCCTTTGCGATCTTTCCCCTTTTTCTCACGATGGGCTGTCCTCTTGGTGGGATGGACACTTGGAGCGAGCAGCAGCTGCTGAAAAAAGGCGATTTAAAGCTTGCATTTACTGCGTGATGATAGCTGAACGACCCGTCTTCTCAGAAAATGAGAGACAAACGAGTCTTTTAGGTATTTCCCTGTCTTCCGCCTTTGGGTAGCGTGGGCGAGTTGCCTATGACGGACGCTTGTTAGGTGATGGTCTGGTCTATCTCATTCACCCAACCGCGAGTTTGTTGTGAGTTAAGACATACATTGGCAACACCTGAGACAAAACTAGCATTTGTTTGCCCCAAGAATAAGAATAACCACCAATTGATCGACGCGTACAGGTAATCATAGGACCAAAGGCTGACGCTCGCAATTCTTATGGTCAGAAGCAGTGAGGCCGAACGCTCACTCGTCCCACTGCAGCAGTCACTATCAGTCTGGTATTCTCTGGATTATTAACGAATCTTTAAATTTTTTTGTCGAATCCGCAACTCTGAGCGGATGTTTTTATTCTAGTGCTTTTCTTCCAAAGAGTGACGAATAAGATGGAGTATAGATGCGGTCAGCCTTCAGAAAGCAATTGCGGCAAGGAGATAGTGAAAACGCAATTTTCACTCTGGATGCTGTTTCAAGTTTTCTGTGTTTGAGTACCGCTAGAATCATTACGTATCGACGGCGTACGAATTACCACGTCTGGTTACAGCACCAACATCGATTGCTCCAGCTGGCAATTGTGTCGTAGCTGCAGTATTCAGGTTCCTCATTGCCACGGAACACCATTGCCAGTTGAAGACTCTTGATCTCGTCACGGTATTGGTCAACTTGAGCTTGTTCTTTAGTCGCACTAAAGAGCTCTGTCAATAGGTTTTTGCGTTCACTCTCGTTGACGTAGGCACTGATGCAATCGAAGAGCAACTGTAGTTGAACCATCCTTTCCTCCGAAGACAGGCGTCCTTCGTACCTTTCCGACGCGATACGAAAGAGGAAGGCGCCGAGGCATTCGCACAGCTCCTTGTTGTGCTCATGGGTCGACCCCTGTACAAAATCGCAGAGTGCGCGGGACCCCCTCACGAGAGCTTCGACGTAAGCAGCGCTCCCTGGTAAAAGCATCCCGACAGAGAATTGTCGATCGTTGGAACTCGTGTTCCCTACCATGTTGTTTTGGCTGCTGAGACTGTGCTTGATCCGGATGCCGAGGGTAAACGTGCGGAGCTAGGGTAAATGTGCGTCGTTGGAGGTAGCTTTGATAATGAGGATCTACGATACTGTGAGGCTGCCCATTTTGTGAAAGTCACACACGCAAGCGGATCCCTGCATTTATTGAGTTGCAATCAACATGGGTGTGGTATCAAACTATCCACGTCGTCACGACTGCGCTAGCTTTGAGTTGCTGTTTGGTTATAGTTTAAAAAAATCACTTGAACACTGTAACTTGCTTGATTTTCAAGCTATGTAGTCAGTACAAAAAAACACTGCATATTCCATAGAATGCTACTCGACTAGATGTTGGGAGTGATATCAACTAAACTTGGGGATTCGTGCCATTGCTTTTGTAGTATCCGTAATGGTGGAAGATGAATACACATGGCTAAATGTGGCAGAGCAACGACTACAATAGCAGAGAAGGCAGTGCATTTGGTATCACCACGCACTTTGTAAAAAACGAAAAATCTATGATAGATTTGCTGATCCCTTTCTGATACCCCTTCTAAATTCAGATCAGTTAAATATTTTCGAAGACATTGGTACAATATTTTTACAACAAGATGCAATGGCAATTCTCTCAGTACACGCGGCAGCATTGTGTCAGTGAGGAATGAATCAATATTTGTTTTTTATGAGCAATTTGCATTCAGTCCTTTTCATCCCGGTTTCGCAATGCGACTATAGTACATTCATGCCATGCGACCAATAAGTTTAGCAGCTCATAAAATCTTCTCTAAAAAAATATTGTAGAATACACTGCCCACGACTGTAACCATACTTTATCATAAATGGAAGCCAAATAAACCCCAATACAAAACATATCTTGGTATGTGAGCGACTGCAAATCTAGCTTTGACGCTATTACGCTATGTACAGAGTTGCGTGTTATTTGCGTGATATACCCTACATATATAAGTTCAATTGCGTCTCAGTGGAGATTTGTGGCTATAAACCACATAGCTATTGGTTCAATTGTAATCGAAGTGAAAATATTTTAGATGACGAGAGTACTCTGATAAGCGACTGGTTTCCCAAACTCAACGCTATCCTTTTCTAGTTTTGACGGACAGCAACGGACACGATTCTTTTGTAATCGCCACAGAATCCGTATTTGTATTTCAACAAGTGCTCTGCACTTGCACATGTGGATCCTCCAGCTCATCAATCCCCCACCTTTCACACACGTAGGTAACTCATTCCACATGAATGACCATCGCCATTAATTGTAACACGTTGTTATATCATGGGCAGTGGCAGAAGAAGCAACGACTGGGTCAAACCGAAACAGTAACTAGCAGCAAACAGTTTACTCTGTGTATCAATAAACGGTTTGCTGTTGGTTATTGCTCCTTTTTAAAGAATTCGGTTAGGTTGACAACATAACTTTCAAACTGTATTAAAATAGTTAAATTTCGTGTTGATCACTTTTTTAGCACACAGATATTGATTTAGCGATTAAAGAAACCAATCATTATTATTCGATCATTCGTCAAATGCTGCGAGTATGGAAACAGCCTCCATCAACCCACAGCTTTTACAGAATCTTTCAAGCTTCACACATTACGAAGAGAGAGAGAGACCGCTATGGTCAAAGTCAGCCCACTCAATGCAAAATGGTAGTGTATATACTTTAAAAAAAACTACTGGGTGTGGTGGCTTCAGTTGGCTTGTCACTACAAAAACAAGCATCTGCTCACTTATCGACAGCGGTATATTCCTTCTCGTAGCAAGCGCTGTCTAGTGGGAGTGATTGGTTGCTCAAGCTCGCCGTTAGGTTTACGCTTTGGCGTGGAACGTCATTCCGATCCGTAGAGCTCGAAACTGGTGCTTGAGCTCACTCAACTGCTGCTCCAACGACATGAAGTTCATTGCCAACACGAGCCAGTGCGTGTTCTCGTTCTGACGCGCGAACTGGTGCAGCTCTGTCACCACCGAGTGAAATTTCTGTGCCCACGTCACAGACACGCACCTGTGCACTTTTTGCTGCTGGAGGATGTCGACGTACAGTTCGAGGAAGTCGTTCCAGGCATCTCTCACGTAAACGGACTTCTTCGTCATCCTCTTGATCTCTGCCACCGTGCTGCTCAGACCTTGAAAGAGCGTCACGTCTAGCACGGGCGAGAAGTCCACCGGCTCAGTGCCAAAGAAAGCGAAGCGGTTCGGTTCCACTGGGCTCTGCGCGTGCGGCGGCATGGAGCTTGAGTGCTGGCGGTAACGAAGCTATTGGAGGAGGTCTTGTGGCTCGCGGCTCAAATTGAGAAATGGGAAACTGATCGCCGGCAGTGGAATTCCTCTCTGTGAGAGCAGTGAAATTAAGACCCCTCGATCCGTGTCCTGGCAGCAAAGATCTTAAACCCTGGACAAAGGGTTGAAATTGTTACCAGCCACCCATCACATTTGGCGGATTCAGTGATGCTTTCCGCACAGGCTTTCTGATCGGTTTCAGAGCGACATGAATGGGTACTCTTTGTGAATCGGGATGATGGGGAGACTGATGAAGAGGACGCAGATGCGTTGAACCTAGAACATCCACTCTTTGTCGACCCATCCTGAGGTGGACTGAGTTGAGAATATACGCACATGCTATACACAGTACACGATTTCATTTTCATGGCTCACGTCAACATTAGGAAGCTGCTGTTACATAAACTTGTGATCGTCAATACCTAATTTCAGTGTATCACGAAAAATCAGATGCTGTAATTAGGATTTGGTTGCCAAAACAAGTGTTTGGGTACACAAATAAAAAGGGAACCGCTATTCTGACCCCCATTTTTGCTAGGTTCCCATAAAAAATCTCTCCGTAAAACGATCCACTCCTCCACATGTACGTACTTCGTATCGAAGTGACGAGCAAGGATCAAACTTTTTCAGTCTTATCCTTTTTTGTTTGACCGAAAGTAAACAGTTTGGAAAAGCTCAGTTGACCTCTCCACATCCCATTGACTGGATCTCGTGTCCTGATTGTACGTAAAACGTATTCACATTGATCGTCTCAATATTCACTCACATCTGCGCCTCGAAGTTTTTTCAGAGTTGGGGGGAGCAAGGCTGTCAAGCCCATTATGCTGTTCTCAGACAGGGGAATAACGGTCGAAGCTCAATGGTTACTGTTCCCAACACTCATTTACTGTTAACCTTGAAAGATTTACTTTGAGTACCGGTTAGTCCATGGACAGCTCCAGTAGTGTTACATAGATACTGTGGCGGTTTCCACCGTTCAAGTGGGGCTGTCCTCCTCACTTGTTTGTAATGACTGGGCAATTCAAATGACAGAGGATGGGAAGGGCGCTTGAAGGTCAAAAGTACTCAACAGATGAGCGGGAGAGGGAAAGACCGCTTTGAGGGGGGGGGGGGGGGGGGGGG
>JAASFI010001099.1:0-11625 GCA_023333705.1 Globisporangium viniferum | reverse complement strand
CTGCCAACACGCGAACTCGTACGCCCTCTTCCGCCAACTTGATCAAAGCTTGAGAGAGCTAACGAAAAGAGTACGCATGTTAAGATAGTTAGGCAGATCGGACTAGGAAATTTACTTTAGTCCCTCGGTAAAGTACGATATCACTCGACAAAGTACGATCGCTCTCGACAAAGTACGGTGACTTCGGACATCTTGGTTTTTGCATTTTCCCAAATCCAATTTCCAACAGCAAGCGAAATCAACCAACATGGACGTGGACGACATTCTCGACGACATGTCGCTCTCGGACGACGAGATGCTGGACAACCTCGCGGACGACATGCTCATGGAGCTCGAGGCCGGCAGCAGCGGCAGCAGCAGCAGCGACGACGACGACGTCATGGAGGAGATCCACACGGTGCAGACCGCACGAGCAGCGCCAAGTCAGCAGCAGTCGCTTGGCTTTCCCCCCGGCAACGGCGCCATGCCGGACCTGGGCAAGATGATGTCCCAGATGATGCCCATGATGTCGCAGATGTTCGGCGGCGCCGGCGGCATGCAGAGCGGCAACGCGAGCGCGCTGCGTGGGCCGCAGCTTTCGTGGGAGGAGGTGGTGCGCCAGCACGTCCCCGCGGACGAGCAGAGCGAGTGGATCGCCACGATCAAGAAGGACGAGCAGACGCAGCGTCAGCAACAGCAGCGCGCTGTAGGCCGTACGCACAGCCGCTCGTACCGCCAGAACGCGAACCCGCTGCCGAACGTGTACATGGAGGTGGAAACGCTCTTCGCGAGCATGCTCAACGAGGCCGTGCGCGCGGCGCACTGCGAGCACAACCCCAAGTGGCGCCAGTACCACGACAACCTGGTGTCGCAGCTCACGCGCTCGGACATCACGAAGATCTTTGAGCGCGAGTTCAAGAGCCAGCTGCGCCAGCGGGTCGCGAACGACCCCGACTACCTCGCCGAGAAGAACGACCGGTTCAGCAACATCACCCAGGCGCTCGCTGTCTAAAGTGAAGGTACTCAATCAATACACATGACGATGGCGTTGTTTGCATGTTACATCTTTTTCCAGGCTCTTTCTCTTTCTGGGTGGTGTTCTCTGTATTAAGAAAAGGCAGACTCAAGGTGAGAGAACTGTCCGGTGCTATAGTTTCTTCGTTCGCTGTCGTTCTTCCAGCTGCAGCTTCAATTTGCCCAGCCGCGTGGCTTTCTCGTGGATGCGCTGCAGCACTTTCGCCTTCTCGAGCTCCATCTGGTCCATCTGCAGCAGCATCGCGTCCTCCATGTCCACAAAGTGGTCTTCGATGCTCTGCGTCATGTGGGGTCGGGCACTGCGCAAGCTCCTGCTGTGGCGCATCAGCTCATACAGGCGGCGCTGGTTCCCCTTGAGCCGCTTTGGGGAGTCGACGGTACTGCTTTTAAAGCATCTCCACGCTATCTGCATCAACAGAGCCGCGTTCTGCTGCGTCGCCTTCTCCCAGCGGTCCGTGTCGATCAGGTGCTTGACCTTCTGCTCCTTCGGCGAGAGCTCCAGCACGCCAAAGAAGAGCGACTGGATGAGCGCGACGAGCAGCAGGCCGCCGAACATGGCGCTGATCGTCGTGAACGCGCGGCCGATGTACGTCACCGGGTAGTAGTCGCCAAACCCTGTGGCAGACTACGTTGGTACAGTATTCACATCAATCAATCATTCAGTTCCTACAGCCACATCATTCCAGACTTATTGCAACAACAGCAAAGAGCCACGTACGAGCGTCACTGCAGTGAGCCAGACGGACTTGCCGTAGCTCTCGAACGCGGCCTGCACGGGACTCTCGAGGATGCGGATGATCGCGGCCGTGAGGAACGTGTTGAGCAGCGTGAGCGGCACGAGCAGGTGCAGCGGCTTGATCTTGAAGAGCGCCTTGAAGTGGAAGAACGGCCGCATGGCGTTCACGTCGTTCAGTGCGCCGATGAACGCGACCCACTGCGAGTACAAAGTCGACGAGCTGCGCATATAGCGCGCGAAGAGGTACAGTCGGAGCACCATGAACACGCCTATTATGTCACACAGGCAGCTAATTAGACCAGGGTACAGCCTATATAGTATTACGACTACTACTGACTGGAAAGCTACGTACCGAAGGCTTCGGCTGGGTACTTGTAGACCAGGTAGCACCCGTTGCCGCGACGCACTAGGTCGTAAACCTCGTTACTTGGACACTTCGCATCCGCACTCGCTGTAGCGATATTGCTATAGAACTGCGCGATCTCGACAGCTCCATTTATGCCTGGCGGGATGTGGAAGCTGCAAATAAGCAGCTCTAGCAGCAGCACCACGTAGCGCACGCAGTAGACGCCACCAGCTCCGCCCGCCTGCTTGGAGACCATAATGTTCTGCATGCGCGCGATCTGGGTGCTGCTGAAATACTGGAGCAGCACCAGCACGTCAAGCACGATGGTCGAGATGAAGACGATCCACTTGAGGCTCTGCACGACCGCGTCTTTCGTGCTGACAGAGGCGTCGCTCATAAGCGCCTCGTTCTCGCCCAGCATGAGCAGAACACCGATGAACCCGACCGCGCATGCGGAGAGCTCATACTGGCGCCGTCGCTGGTATTGCTGTTTTGAATCGGGAAAGCGCAGACAATGAGGAACACACAGGGAGCGCGTGAGCAGCCCAGCAGAGACAGCGGAAGCGCACCTACCTGGCGGAGGTCGTGCACGAACTGGAGCTGCTTGGAGCCGCCGCGTTTCCGAGAGCTCGAGGCGGCGGCAGCTCGCAGCTCTTGCTGCTGCTCCTCCATTTGAGCCATCCTGCACTGAAATGAGCGACAAAATAAAATGGACTCTTCAAGAGAGGGTCTACTATTAAAGGTAGGTACTGTGAGCAGTACATTTGTGGTACAACTGAGTACAGTATCGTAGCTGTCAAAATCTCACTGCTGCACTTTTCGATACAAAAAACCAGATGGCAAATCAAGCCGACTCAAAACACAGAGGAAAGACAAGCAAGACCAAGATCAAGATGCTCAAGTACCAGAAGTGGGTCGCGGCGTTCGTGCTGCTGCTGGCGCTGTGGCTGCTGGCGCGCGACTACGCGGCGAAGCAGGTGGAGGACGTGCGCTTCCTGCAGATCGTGAACGTGCTACCCATGTACGCGCTCGTGTCATTCGGCGCGTACTCGCTCGCGGTGATCGCGCTCTCGGTGATGTCGGTGGAGGACTGTCCCGCGGCCGCAAAGGAGCTCGACGCGCAGGTGCTGGAGGCCAAGGCGGATCTCAAGAAGAAGGGGTTCGCGTTTTAGAAGAAGGCGCCTGATATACATAAGCAGCAAAGGATGACAGAATAAAGCAGAAGAGTGCAACTGGATCTCAGTCATTGAATGCGAGATTTGGCGATCCAGTGACGACGACGGAGCTTCTCGCGTTGGAGATTGCGTAACGTGTTATGACTGCCTGAAAGAAGATCGTACGTGTGGACACTTGGCTGTGTGAGCAGCGAAGTAAGGGGCATTGAGCGAAGCCTTCGTCTTGTGGGTGAACGAGAGAATAACTATTTTAATTAGACGAGAAACATTGTGATCCGTGCAGGCATGCATGATGCATGTGACGTGTCCATTTCCATTTTGCTTTGCCACCTTCATGTTGGCAGCTCACAGTAGATTCTCGCTTATGTTCGAATTGGTTCATTAAACCTTATAGATGTTGCAGCAAGGATGAAAAACCTTGACTTTACAAGCTCTTCAACGAGGTTTTGAGGTTATACAGGTCGTTGGATCTCGGACCTTTGGACGCTTTGTGCTTTGTGTGGCGGTTTCTATTGGGCGTGCAAAAGGAAAGCAACCCATACAACACATCCCAAGCAAGCCCTTCCGCCCCGCTCCGCCCCACCTCGTGTCCTCCGCGTCCGTTCAAGCAGTTCTCTCGACGACCAGCGCGCGTTCTGCGAGTGAATTGACCGCCAGCGACATTCTACGAACGAAGGCGCATCTTCCAGTGCCGGATTTGTCGAAAACGACCCAGCGGGTTCCGTGCTACGCGTGCCTGAACGCTCGTGTCTCTTGAGCAAAGCAACCCACAAACATCACACAACAGCAGCAACCACAATGTCCGAGTGCCTGGAGTCCAAGTGCACCGACTGCGGAAGCATGGACGTGGTGACCGACTTCTCGGCTGGCGACGTCGTGTGCAGAGACTGCGGCATGATCCTCGGTGAGCGAATTATTGATGACACCCCGGAATGGAGAAACTTTGCTAACGATGACCGAGGGGGGGACCCCGCTGCCAAATCTAGAGTCGGCGAAGTGGCAGACCAGCGGTTGAACGACGTGTCTCTCACGTCGTACCTCGTGGACACGAAGCCGGGCAAGACGAGCGTTGGAGGCGTCGGTGAAGGAAGGGCACACAAGCGACCAAACATCTCGTCCGACTGCGCCAAGGTGAAGCGTATGAAGCGCAACATGGACCGCGTGCACGAAGTCGCGGACGCAATGTCGCTGCCGAAGATCATCGTGGAAACTGCGCTGGATATCTACGCAGAGGCAGAGAAGAAAGGCATCAGCATGCGCGGCCCCGAGAAGGAGAGCATGCCGATCGCGGTGCTTTTCATCGCGTGCAGAAAAGCGGGTAATGCGCGATCGCTGAAGGAGTTTGAAGAAGCGTCGGGCGTGCCGAAGAAGCGGATCGGCAAGTCGTTTATGACGCTCAACCGCAGCCTGGATATCGAGATGACACAGCCTACGACGGAAGAGTACGTTCGACGCTTCTGCTCGCGCCTGGGGTTACCGTTCAAGACCCAGAGCATCGCGAACGACGTGGCGAAGAAAGCTGACACGCTGGGCTTGTCGACGGGAAAATCGCCGATCACAGTTGCAGCGTCCGTGATTTACCTGGTCGCGGCGTACACGGACGTAAAGCGATCGATCCAGGAAATCAGCGACGTGACGATGATCGGCGAGAAGAACATGAAAGTGGTCTGCAAGGAGCTGAACAAGAGCCGCATGGTGCTTTTCGAGGGCGTGCTGATGACTTAAACCCGAGGCAAGCAGCAAGTGCACAGATGATTGCCACCCAGTACGTTCGAGCATGAGCGCAACCCCGATCGAGCCGACCTAGCCAATCAACCGGCCAAGCCATGAGCAACCCAGCCAGCCATGCATCCAGCGACACAATAGACAGATTTGCAGAGCAGAGAAGAAACAGAAGAAGATATGAACGACACGAAAATCCCAGAGGATCCAGGACCGCGTGCGTCATGGCTTACACAACCTCTCCCCCGCAGAAGACCATAGTAAGTAAAACACAATCAGGTTCGTACATATTTATAGGGAAAAGGGCCTCATCCCGTGAGGTCGTAAGTTGAAATGGAAGAAGAAGAAGCAACGAGTCTCCACTTTAGATAGATAGAGCAAGCGAATGGTGCACTTGAGTGCGCTCCAACGCCTTGCAAGATGATGACTCACCCTGTGCATTGCACCACATCATTATTTAGAACCAGCGACCATAGAGAACAAGCAAGATCGCAGGCAGTCAGGTGACCAGTGCCACGAGCGGCATTCGTATTAGAGGAAGAAGAGTCGACGTGGCGGCCACTCGCATTCCGTGTAAGAATATATATCACCATGCGCTCCCACATGATCTTGGCGTATCATCTCATTCCACTCACGCACCACTGTTATCATTACTTCGTTTGTTTTGTGTGTATACATTGAATGCTTCCATGAGGGTGTTATCTAATTGCTATTCGTAGAGAATGTGGCAGATCTCGAGCCAAGAGGTGCGCGAGCGCTTGTCGCGACGGAATTTCCAGACGATGCCTCGATAGAGAAACTCTTCCCGGTTGTTGAGGCGCTTGAGCACGATCTCCAAGCCCGACTCGAGCTGCAGAAAAGCAAAATGAGCGAGACATCACAGCTCAGGACCGCACCGAAAGCAACACGCGACAAGGCGGAACCGACATACCTCTTTGGTACACGGCTCAGGGAAGAATAACGAGAGCCCGCACGTGGTGAAGCAGCAAAAATATCCGCACGCATAGCAAGGTAAGCACGGAAAGTAGTCTTCTACGGTCTGGTTGATGACCTCCATGCAGAACTTGAACTCTTTCCTCGACACTGCACGAGCACATAGCACATGGCGCTTGCGTTAGAAACGATGACATCCGCCAGCAGCAAAACATTTCATCAAACAAGGCGCCGAGCACAGCAAAGCATATACTCATACATACGCACCGACGCCGTCGAGCGCGCTTGGGAACTCGTGGTTATACGCGGACGAGAACGCCGTGATCGTCGTCGGTCCCGAGCCTTCCAGCCTTGCGAGCACCACTGCATTTGGCTCCGGATTCACAAGCCGCTCTTTCGACATGGACGCCCGCGCAGCGAATCCTTGTTTGAGAGCGTTTGCGTATCTTTTCAAAGCGAACGCGTCGTCTTGTGTGTGAGATCCGAACCGAACTGCTTCCAGGCTCGACGCCCTAATTATAGCCCAAGAGGGTGATCAAAGGCACTGGGCAAGCCACCAGGTCACCTTTTCAGATGCACAGCGGCACCACAAAGCCAACGCCCTTTGCTGAATGCTATTTGCTCAGTGCAGCTGATCGATCTGCTGTCGCACCTTTCAGCAGCAGAGCCACTGATTGCTTGCTATTTGTGTGGAGTGATGGCGATGCATATCTTCCTCGAAAGGTCGCCGTGTCAATCATTGTATCGACGTACAGTATCGGACACTTTGCTTCATTTTGCTTCGAAAAAGTTGACAGCGTGTCATGTACGGTACTGCAGAGTCGCTTGTTTTCATGTGGTCCACGTCATCGCGTGTTCTAGAAAAAAAGAAGGTGTATTGACGCTTCAAATTGCCAAAACACGGTAGATTGAGCTAATAAACCTTGCTTCTGAGTATACATTCGCGACAAGGTTTTTACTGTTTTCCAGCAGCGGACACAACTATTGAACGAACATAGCATTCGTTGTTTACGGTACGAGTCTCTCTTCCAAAACGAAGGAAGAAAGAGAACCCATAGAGTTGCGTATTAGACTGGTCCACAAACCCACACACACACAGTCACAAGACCAAGAGAAGGCAAGAAGAAGAGCAAGAGCAAGAAGCATGTCGACCGCCGCGAGAAGACGACTCATGCGCGACTTCCGCAAGTTGCAGAACGACCCGCCGTCGGGCGTCTCCGGCGCGCCGATGGACAACAACATCATGCTCTGGCAGGCCGTCATCTTCGGGTACGTCCTCCTTTTTATCGAGCCTCCTAAATGAAATCCACCCCACCCTTTGGAGCTTTGGAGCTGCTTGCTGGGTTGGCTTGTCTGCCTGGATATGCATATGCATGCGCGCTGTTAACGGCCGTGGCTGTTTACCTTCGACATGTTTATATGGAGACTGTGTGTTGTTGCTGCGTATGTATGTGCTTGTACTGACTTGCGTGTGATGTTCTATTGTGTGTGTTATGGTGTGCAGACCGGATGACACGCCATGGGAGGGCGGTACTTTCAACCTGACGCTCGAGTTCAGCGAAGACTACCCGAACAAAGCACCGACTGTGCGATTTATCACAAAGATGTTCCACCCAAACAGTACGTTACGTGCCATCTTGCTCCACATGTGAGCGCTTGTGTGCATTTGGGAGAGAGAGTTTTGCTGGGCACTAATATTTTTGTGTGTTTGATTGTTGCAGTCTACAATGACGGCCAGATCTGTCTCGATATCCTGCAGAACCAGTGGTCGCCGATCTACGATATTTCGGCGATTCTGACGTCGATCCAGTCGCTGCTGTGTGACCCGAACCCGAACTCGCCCGCGAACTCGGAGGCCGCGCGCCTTTTCCAGGAAAACCGCCGTGAGTACAATCGCCGCGTGCGCGAAATCGTTGAGCAGAGCTGGGTCGCGATCTCGTAAGCAGAGCGAAAGCAACTCGAATACAACAGCAAAAAGCAAATAAACAAGCAAAGCAACAACGATCATCACGTGGAAAAAACGCATTGGAGCTACTCGACGGATGCAGTGAACAGCTCAGCAAAGAGGAAGACAAGAGGCATGGAGAGAAATTTTTGACATGTTGGGCATGATCGGAAGCAGCTTCAAGAGAGCGTTCCAAACGTGGTGAAGGAGAAAGAAAAACAGCAGAAACAAGAGAAGAGACATGGCGCGTTCAGGTAGAGTTTTACATGACAGATGGAGCGCCAAGGGGCTACGATTGATGCCTATGCGTCACTGTAGGTTCAATTAGTTTGTAGGGTGATTTTCTAAGCAGTAGATATGATGAATATAGGCAACAACCAAATGCATGCCCGTTCATCTCTTGCTTGTTCTTGCCTTAATGACACCAGGTCAATTCGAGTCACAAACTGTAGTGAAATGGCCCAACTGTATTTAAATTTTTACTTGGCGAATGGTGCTTCTGCAGCTTCGTCGACTCGGTCCAGGAGCTGGTTCGACTCGATGTTGACAGGGTTGAAGCGCGCCTTCGTCGAGGTCGTGCCGAACGCCGCGAGCTGGATGTCGCAGCCCAGGTCGCGCAGCGCAGCGTATGCTTCATCGCCACAACCGCGGTACTTCTGCGCGTCTCGCAGCAGCGGCTCGATGTCCTCGTCCAAGATACGCGGACGCAGCTCCACGCAGCGCGCGACCATGTTGCGGATTGCCAAGCTCGCTTGACGCAAAACGCCCGTGTTGTCGCGGTGCGTGCGCATCGCAAACGCGATCTGGCGCGCGCCGCCGAGATTCACGATGTGGATGCTGTTCTCTGGCGCGCGTAATGCAATGGCAGCGAGCGTCGCGCACGCGTGTTGCTGGATCGACGGGTCCCCTAAATGCAGCCGCATGCCTGTGAGCACGCGTTCAACACCGCCAGACTTGATGATGTACTCCTTGAGCTCGTCTGCCGCGGCAACGTTGCGAAACACCGTGATGCAGCGCTTCATGACCGTGAGGTTCTTCTCGTGCGTGATCATGACCTGCTGCAGCAAGTCGAGTCCCTGGAGCTCGTAGATCTTCTTGCAGTTCTCCTCCGTGATCGCGAGCTGCTTGAGCACGATGAGCCACACGCTCAGCATCTCGGGCTTGTCGCCGTGGGTCTGCACGATCTCGATGATGTACGCGACCAGATCTTTCGCGACCAGCTGCTTGATCGTCTCCTGCGCCTGCGAGAAAGTCGCTTTCGGGTCGTCGTTCACTGTGAGCGCGCGCAACACGAGTGCAACGTGCTTGGAGAGCGATTCGTTCAATTTCGCAAGCGCAAGTTGCTCACAAAGCACGTCGACGCCCTGTGCTTTTGTGAAGTGAGTCTTGTTGGATTCGTGCTTTGCGCAAGCCACTCGCACGAGGTTGAGCACACGAATTACCGCTGACGTGGAGATTAATGCCGCATCGTTGTCAGAGACAGCAGCAGCACGGAGCTTGCCCAGCACGTTTGCTAATCGCTCCATGCCCGCCTGTCCGACAAAGTCTTGGTTGTCAGTGTTGTCAGTACACAGGGACGCCAGCAGCACGCTCGCCTTCTCCAGTACAGCCGCATTTGCAGTAGCACTCGCAGCAGACGCGTCGATGACTTCTAACAGCGTGTCGATCGCGTTGTTGCGGCCCGCGACCACTTTCGCCTCCGGTATTTTGTCACAGAGGTCTTGTAATTGCTCCAATTTGGCTAACAGCGAGGCAGTCGCATCATCACCCTCAACATCAGCAAGCGTCTTCGACAGCGCGCTGAGCTCGCTGATGACGCTCTTGATCTGATCCAGCACGCTCACGGGCTTGGCGCCTTCATCACCATCACCAGCATTATCACCAGCGACGCCATCTCCAAGCGTGACGTGCTTGATGATGTTGGAAAGGTCGACGCGCTGCGACTCGAACTGCTGCACGGCGTCGCGCGTGGCTTCCTCCAGGTCCATGTCGAACTCCTCCATGTTCTCCTTCACGACTTCGTCGAACGTCTCCTGCGAGATCTGCGCGCGTGGTTGCGTCGCTTTCTTCTTCATCTCTGTCTCGAAGGATCTGTCTGTGGCTCTCTTGGTCAATTTGAAAATGCCACTTCAGCCACAGCAGATAGAACTTTAGAAACGTTCATCAAAGCTTGTGTCTCTTGGCGTCAGGCTGATTTAGAAACTGTAGTTTCTAAATTACAGGTCGTTTCTAAACAGGTTGCCGTTGCAGGATCTAGGATCACATTCCCAGAAAAGCAAAAAAGATGACCACGAAGCAGGTTGATGAGCCGATCCAGCAGGTTGGAGATGACGCGGACGCGCTGCTTGTCGGCGGCGTCTGCGCGCTCGAGGACTATCTGAACGAGCACCAGCGCGCGTGCGAGAAGCTCAAGCAGGTGCCAGTGCTACTGTTATATATGGTAGGGCTCGTGAACGGCGCTTTGTGCTGACATGATCGATCTTTTTGTTGTTGGTTGCCACACAGGGCTTCTTGAAGCTGATGATGGCGAGACGGTATCTCCCAGCGCACGCACTAAGCGACCTGTCGTATCACGAGCACTTTGAAGCGGTGACAGTCGTGGCTGCGCGCAACACCAGCAATGATGGTGGAGATGAAGAAGAGGGAGACGCTGTGAGTGACGTGCACTGGGTGTTGGCGTCGCCGAACAGCGAGAGCGTGACGAAAGAAGAGAAGGACGCAGCGTCTACTGTGACGCAGCGAAAAGGAAAGCGCAGTGGTCACAAGAAGGCTGTGGAGACAGAGACAATAAAACAACATCAAACGCAGCAGCTCGACCTGCAGAACTCGACGATCATGTGGTTCAGCTCGCTGCCGCCGAATGATCTGCGTCAAGCGCAGAAGCACTTCCGCAGTGGTACAGATTAACTTTGCCTCTAACCTGCATGGTGTTATTGACTGCACACATACTGACTCTGTTGAACAACATTGCGATCACTTTCACAGCTCTTCAGGCTCTAATTTATGCAGCGACATCAGCATCAAAGGTGCAGCACTCGGTCAGCGCATTACAGAAGGTGTAGATATGGCACCACACAGTGTCTCCCTCGTAAGGATCTTCATGCTCCCGTTGCTTCTACAATGATGGGTACGAAGTAGTTTCTTTCATATTCCTTTGTCGCGCTTGTGAGGATACTCGCGACTGACTTTTCTGGTGGCGCCTTCGTTTGTTGATCGTAAATGCAGCCTGAAGAACCTTCTTTTTATACATGATGCATCCATCGATCATTACTCTTCTTTTCTCTATTCACGCGTGCTGTTCTTTAATCTGCTACAGCGATTGCCGACCAGCCTGCTCCTCTTTACTTGGCGCGCTTTCAGGGTGCGACATCGAGAGACGGCGCTTGATCTGCTGGCGCTGCTCGCGCATCGACGTACGCTGTGTTCACAAGAGGACAGCAATTCGTCAGTACCATTTACCTCAACATCCAACACCATCAAGCGCTTATTATCACAGCAACATACCAGGGATCCTTCGCGACGGAACAGGTCCAGAAAGCCCGTCTGAATGTCCTCTGCTTTGCCCACGAGCTTGTGGAAGAAGCCGTCGACGTCGTGCTTCCAGTGGTCCATCGCCATGTCGAACTTGATGCTCTGCTCCTTCATGAACGGCACGTTCATGTCCTTGCCCGTGTACCCGCGCGCGAGGTTGCGGCGAATAAAAGTGTCGTACTCGGCGACGATGCGGATGATCAGGTCCGACGTGGAGATGCCG
>JAASFI010001098.1:0-11633 GCA_023333705.1 Globisporangium viniferum | reverse complement strand
TTGTAGGGGAACTTGACGAACGGGCCCTTCATCTCGAGGCTGTCGCCCACCTGGAGCTCCACGATGTGCTTGCTCAGCTTGCCCGTCGGGTAGCCCTTGACCACCAGCTCCAAGACACCCTTCTCGGCGTTCGTGTTCACCAGCGTGTACGGACGCACGACCGGCTCGCTGTTGATGTCGCGACAATGCGGAACTGCTGCGGTTCTCTATCAATCTCCAAGCGCTGAGCTGAGCGGACTTCCGCTCTATCTATCGCAGACACCGTTGGCGTCTGTGAACAACGACTTTCCTCTCCGAATTGCCATGTCACGCTTCTTCTTCTGCTGGTGGCGGCGAGGTGTTCTTGGGATCTGCCAGTCTCGCAGGCTTCAGCGCCACCCTTGGTAGCGAAGGACTGACTGACTGAAGACACATGGAGGTTGGGCCGCTCGTCCGTCTAAAGCAGTGGCGTCAACGCAGCGGTTCATCCATCAGCTGGCGGACACAAAAACATCGCTTGAGCAGCGCGTGGGTCTGCACGTCGTCCATAGTAACGTGACAGCGACCGGTTGCTGTAGCCATGTGAGAGGTGGCGGCGTTGAAGGCGGGTGTCTGCATCTGTGATGGAATTCGCGCGCGGTTGAATTGTATTGAAATGTTTGTCAGCGCTATTTACCTCTTGATTTACTGTATGTCTCGATAAAGTGCGATACTGATTTTAGTGATGTTTTTGGTACAACACTGAAATAATTTGATACACAAAGGAATCAGATTTGTACCTTGTCGGTGGAATCAGATGTTTACCTTGTCGCAGTTTTTTCAAATCAAACCTTTGTGCGCTTCAGATTCAGAGGTGCTCACTTCCAAGAAATCATCAGACGTGCTCGCTTCTCCACCATTCAAACGGAGTGCTTGGAGTGCTTTCCTTTTTAAAAACGACCAAAATGCGCCTCCACCGCACACGCACACAGTAGTATTGGTTATCGGAAGTAGCGATCTTTCTGCATTGCTCTGGTTGCTTGTTTCTGCTCAGAGTAAAAGCTGATCATCTTCCAGAGCACATTACAGTAGTTTGATAAGCACGTGCAGTGGCGTTTCCGCTACACCAGGCTCGCACCAGTGAGCCGGTGTGAGCTCTTAGCTAGCATCCGCACCATGGGATGAAGTAAGGCACGCTGCATTGGCAATCATCCCTCCTTCGAATGGTCCGTCCAAAATATCGGAGACCGTGAAGAAAAGATCAAACTGGGAGAGCTGTACTGCATTCGATTTTAATGACTCTACACCCGGTGGTGTAAAGTGCCTTATTCCGTAAGGCGCTTTGTATCGATGTTTATCGAAACAATCCGTCGGGCTCTTCCTTCATCATCATCGCGGTCAATATTATCGGAGCCATGAGAAAGATCGCATTGGGAGAGCGTGCAGTATCCGGGCATGTTTGTTCACTGAGCAGCCAGGCGAGCTGACCTACGTTCAACCTTTGACCTTGAAGCTACTGTGCTCGGTGAACAGCGCGCCATAATCACACTGGAATGGACGGTGGACCACTTTTTCACAGTCAACAAAGAAAAAAATGGCGACACCGAAGCACTAGACGACAGAAAGCTCTCTCCGATTTCTTAGTCTCGAGATGCTGCGCTTCCAAATTTGACAGGCAGCTGCAGTAATTGAGAGAGCTCGTTTTGTGGTCTCCCTCGATCGTCCTTTCAACATCGATGTGCTCGTGTTTAAACTTTGGTCTCCACAGTACATGTGCCTCTCCGAGGCAAAAGAGATCATGAAGAGGATAGATTGGACCGTTACGCAACGAGCGCTCGACTGATGCGTTGAGGAATGCTGACCATCTTCCTCAACATGGCGTCTTCACTACCCCAGAGAGAACGAGAGCCCCAGAGATCTCTGCGACCCAGCTGACCCGGCAGTAAGGCAAGGATTTAATGTGACTGGTGTGATCCAAATCCAAGAGCGAGTGACACGCACTTCAGAGGTCGCAGAGGTCCAACGTGCTGAGAGTTGAAATCCCCAGCCACACACCACACACAATCCGTTTAAGAGAGCTTTGTACTGTAAACGAACAGGACGGAGGCCGCGCGGAGGGTCCTCATTTGCGGATCTCTTCGTTCCCAGATCACTGAATTTGATCAAATAGAGGTACATTATGACTAATTTGGCATCACGTCTGTTTATGAAGCTGTTGTATCAACAAAAACTGTCATGTGAGCATTATGTTCACCAGAAGCACCCTGATTCGGGTAAGGCTGCGATCGGTTTGAGCAGGTTTCCGTTCAGTCAGCCAGGAAAATGATCCCATCCCACTTCCATCAGGAGCCCGATCGATTATCAGAGACCGTCGCTATCAGCAACTGACTTCTTTCAGTCACGACAGATTCTCAAATTGGCAGAGCACCATCTCTTCCTGCTAAGGTTTAGTATCCAATCACTGTTAGACAAACACTCAACTTTCAACTTGATCGGAGGTTTCCGATAACCAAACACGAAATAGTTTTGAAATGCAACCTGGCCCTGTACTTTGTACGGAGAATCGAAGGATCATCCCATCCTCACACTTCTTTTTTGCATCCTCTTCTCGCTCTCTTTTTTGGACTGGATTGGGCTGCGAATATGTGAGACCGTGGATTCACTTCACTCGCACTCAACGTGCTGAGCAAGCAGGCGATCAGGATCAGGGCGCGTGTGCAAGAGCCTGACGTCAACTCTCGTTGTCCCTTGAATGTTGAGCTTCGTGTGATCTCACTTCGTGGATGAATGCTGCAGACACACACTGATCTGCCCGCTGTCCGGTTTCTCCTTCACAATCCAATTCGCCTCGCAACGCACAAGCCGACCCCGAAAACGAAGCCACTCACGATGAACGTCCGATCCACGCTGCTCCTCGCCGCCTTGGCCCTCGCTGCGTCGTCCCCAAGTGTGCTCGCCCAGGATGCCGGCGAGATGGACGCCCCAGAGCGCGCCGCGAACTCGGCTCCGTGGCCGACGTTCCACCGCGCCTTGAATGGCGAGGTCGCGTCCACGACCGAAGGCTCTTCCGGTGAATTCGCCCCAGAGCGCGCTGCGAACTCGGCTCCGTGGCCGACGTTCCACCGCGCCTTGAATGGCGAGGTCGCGTCCACGACCGAAGGCTCTTCCGGTGAATTCGCCCCAGAGCGCGCTGCGAACTCGGCTCCGTGGCCGACGTTCCACCGCGCTTTGAACGGTGAGGTCGCGCCTATCAATGCTGGCAAGAAGACTACACTTGGAGAAGGCCGTCGTCGAATGCTGCGAACGGATTAAATTACTACTAGCACGAGTGAGTGCCGCCAAGAGTTTTGTAGCGTTCGCTGGATGTCTGTTCGCATGGATTGTTTATCATGATGCACTCTTTTCGCCATTGGAGGTGCTCACATAAATTGATCATGAATAATTTAATCGCTCTTCTTGCTTGCTTTGGTACCTTGACATTTCATGTAAGAATCGAAATGGTGATTGATACTTGTTTTCGTGTCATTTGCTCCACTACCAAACCCCGTTCAAAGAGTCATTGAAAGCAGAGTGTACGCTACGTAGTTACGAATGATAAAAGTGCGCATGAAGCTCAGATAAAGCCACTCTTTCTTCTGCTTCCAGCTCCCGCAATGCAAAATGCAACTAATTAAACGAAAAAGCATCGTCTGCACTCCAATCGACCCCCGACGCCGAAGTCGCGCTCTTCTTCGTTGCTCGGAAGCGTGATAGCAGCGGCTTCTTGGATTGTTGCGACAACTTCGATTTGCTTTTCTGCGAGATGTCCGTTCTCGCTGAATCCTTTCGCTTGGGCTAGAATGGTGGAAGTCGACGTCAGTCTACTAAAATCACTTCGATGCAGCCACTCACGATGCTCTTACGTACCACGGCAGATTTACTTGGCTTCACCACAACTTGAGTACTGTTGCTCTCATCTGTTCCGACTGCAAGATGATGTTTCAGCGCTAACCTCTGATTCTGGGTTGATGCACTGCTCCGAGGCTTTGACACGGCTTCGGGACTTGGACAATCGAAATCAAAAAGATCTTGCGCGTCGCGAATCTTTGGAGCAGCATGAGTGATTTTTCCGTAATGAGATTCCGACAAGACAAGCGGGGCTTTCTCGCCAAGCTTTGGGGCAACCACCTTCTTTGCGTGACTGAAATTGTCAGTTGACTTGGCGATGCCGAAGCCTCCGTTCTTTGTGCTGCCTTGCGAGATCGATGATTGGTTTGTTCCGGTCTTTGGCGCCTACAAGACAATATAGCAAAGTATGTCAGAAGCTCACAACCAGTGATACAACGTACTGTATATGTATGCTTACCACATTTTCTTTGTCGGCGCTGGCGGATGCTGCTACTTCTGCAGTCGCTGTCTTCTTGAACGTTTTCGTCTTGGTTGACTTTTCTGACGTTTTTTGCCTGATTTTTGGCTTTGGAGGTGCGTCCGAATTCTTCGGCTTTCCTTGTCGATGTTTTTGCTGTACGCTCTTGAGCGCATTGGTTTGACTCATAACCTCGTCCGAGGGAAGGTCAAACACTGATCCAGCAGTCTCTGCAGCTGCATGTTCCTTTGGCAACTCAGTGTGCTGTTTGTCAGCACGTTGTCGAAGCTGTTCAGCCAGCTGATGATATTGCTCTTTCTGTTGTCAATAACATGTAAGCTTTCGTTCACAATGGACAAGCAAGTGCAAAACATGTATCTAATACCTTTTCCTGGAGCAACTTGCGATATTTCTCTTCTTGAGTACTAATCTGCGACTTGAATCGTTCTTTAAGCTGTTTTCAAACAATGTTAGATCAATGGGAGCAAGCTAACAGCAAACGGCACCGGCATCACCTTGCTCGCTTTGACTTCTGCTGCCTGCTGTTCCATCATCGAGCTGTTGCCATCATCTTGGTGATAATCCTGCGGGGTCTGTCGAAGCGCAATGTAAATACCGTTGCATCAGGGCTGTTGGATATTTCCATGGCGACGATGCGTACCTTTGCGCTCACTTGGTCAATTGCCTTGAGAACACTCTTCAGCTGTTGATTTGGTCGCGTCTTGATGCCTAGCTGAGCGAGTTGAGAGCTGGTAACCTTGCTGATCGTTTTCAGTTCTTCTTGCTTCGTGATAACTTTCTGCTGGGCTTCAGCGATACCAGATTGCACTGTCGATATCGAGGCTTGGAGGTCTTTATTCTGGATTTCGAGGGAGCTCTCTTGGTCTTCAAGGCTTTTGCATTCCTGCTTTTTCTGGGTAATGTCGTCTTCCAAGTGCGCTGCATCGACTTTTAGCTTACTCAGGGTAACTTTGAACTGAAACAGCTGCTGCTTCTTCGAGTTAGCGGCATCATGACTTAGCAATAGCGCTTCGGTCTTAGCTTGACACTCTGCTTTCAGGTTCGCGACAGAGATGCGTTGACTAGCGCTCAGCTTTTCGAGTGCTGCGATATTTTTTGTTGTTTCCTTAAGCTGACGGCTCAGGTTCTTCGATTGCTCCTTGTACGAAATCACGAACGCTGAAAACGCTGCACACACACAAAGTAGAAATCAGCAAATGTTCCCACTCTGCGTAACTTGCACCAACATACCTGCTTCATCCGCTGCAAACTTGGTCTCAAGCTCTTTGAGTTCGTTCAAGTGATATACGTACTGGCGCTGAAGCCAGTTCATCTGGTCTGCTTTGGACTGCAACACAACGTTAGGCGAGTTGCAGCATAATGGTTCAGCCGATGTGATAAACACGGAAGACGTGACTTACTTTCAAGTTCGCCTTCTTGATCGAAATGATATCACGTCCTTGTTTGAGTTGAAGTCTTGCTTCACGCGCATGGTATTTGGCGCTGACCATTCCCTCCTGATAAAAAGAGAGAAGTCAAGCCCACGTTCAGCAATAGCTTATTCAACGAGAAATATTGCAAGTAGTGCACAAATGCGCATACACTGAGATCTCTGAGCTTGGTTGTCAGAGATGCTTCAGTGTGCTCGAGCTCTTCAACTTCAGGGCATCCAATCTACAGACAGCTGTAAGCACGGCACACATCACAGTTCGTAATCGAGTCAGGATGATCTTACCGATGGCTTGTCAGTTTGCTGCCGCAGATTTTCTTGGGCACTGCTTAGCGAATGAGCAAATGAGTTAGCAAGCAGGTGGCCCCAGCCATGCACGTTGGTCTACAAACCTCTGCTGCTCGAGCTTGGATATGTCTAGTTGGCTTAGATCTTCTTGAAGCATTTGAAGAAAATTGCTGCGGGTCTACACGTGACGATACAATCAGTTCGCTGCTCCTGCCTCTTGTTGCGGGGTGACGAAAACATACCTCGGCGAGGGCATCCAGCCTCGCTTGCTCCTCTTGAAGGGCATTCGTCGAGGTTTCCACCTTCAAATACTCTTGCTGTCGTCTTTGAGTCGCAAGGCTCATTCGGCTCTCAGCTTCTGCTGTCGCGACGAGCTCGTTCTTTAAGCATAGTGCGAGGTTAGTATGTTAGCTAAACGTTATGTATTCAAGTTTGAAATGCTCACCTCCTGAATCCACGCAGACATGCGAATGTCTTCGTCACGCATTGCGAGCTGTGCCTCAGCTACAAGCAATTCGTTTGGAGTTATCAGCATCAATATACTAGAGCGAGTTGAAGTAGACAACATGAACTCACATTCGTTGAGGAGGCGGAGCTTCTCGTTCACTCGCTGCGTTTGCTTAAGGGAATCTTCGTCCAGCTGCATGCATTTTCTCTCCAAGCCGGTTGATTTCCTGGTCAATATCTCGACCAACTTCTTGAAGATCCTCAGCTTCTCGATAACTCTGTCAAGATCCTTCGCTGTGCAAGCGTCTTTCTTGACCACTGCGTGCTTGCCTTGACCGCCAGCAGAGGTACCAAACTTGGATGCGTCCAACGCTTGACCAAGAGTCTGAAGCTTCAGCTGTCTCAACCGATTTCTCTCCCTAAACATTGTGTACATGCCTGTTAGCTCCCACCATCTACCACTAGCATAGCGGAAACTGCGACACAACTTACTGCAAGTGGCCATTGGCGGTCAACAGCTTCTCGTGATTTTGGCGCAATCGGCACAGCAGCTCTGTCCGCTTCCGCAGACATGCCTCCAATTTGAGCACCTCTGATTGCAGAATCTCCTTCTTCTTTGCCACGCTGCATACCCACATTACAACAACAGCAACAACATGCGGCTGCTTAGCATGAAAATACCCACCATAACAAGAATACAATGGGAGCATAGTCGCACAGTGACAACGAGAACGCCGACGATTTCGTTTTGTCGCTGACGAGACCAGTCTTAGCGTGCGTGTCGCGAAGGACGTTCGCAGTCTCCATGCGCACTGCTCTCTGTCTGTCTTGGCTTCTTCTTCTTCTGCTGCTGCTGCTTTCACTCGCGCGCGGAGTGTTGCTGGCAGCTTGCAAAATGACGGCAAGCCCGCGCTTTCTCGCGCAGTGCCGCACTCAAACTTAGCAAACCTCTTTTTACAATTTTCGCGTGGGTGGAAAGCAAACTTGATGTTTGTATGCTTTGTCCACTGAAGACTTGGCCATCATTCTGACTTGCCAGACAGAGTGACGGTCACAACTTCAACTTACCGAGTTTAGTGTTAGCCACATAAGACTCACATTTTCAACATTTATGACACAATGTTCTTTTTATGCGTTGCAGTTGTCACGGTGTTATTATGATACCCACAGTAAAGTTGAGTTGTCGTCCCATCGCGACAACTCGCTACCATAAAGATAACTCTGAAAACGTACATGCTGGAAGCGCTCCAGCACTGCACAACACAACCAAGAGCTGCGTTGCGGAAGTGTGTCTCCACGGTGCACCGATCGCTGTGTATGATAGCACAAATAGCTGCTATAACACATAGGCTCAAGTAAAACTTGCAAGCGTCTGTGTGAATTGAGTGAAATTCGAGTAAGCTGCGCTTTCGCGCAGTTTGAAGGATTACGGGCGAGAGAAGCATGCTCATCCCCGTTTTGTTCTCTTTGGTACAGCGATCTCGAATAGTGTACTATTTGTGAAACTTTAAAACTCTTCTGTTTTCACAACACCCAAAAAATCAGGATCTGAAAATCACTGAAAAGTCTCCTGACTGTGCCCACACAAACTGATTTCACTGGCCCCGCAAACGTCTGCCACACACACTCACGCCTCCAATCCGAAATCAGGCGCAAGGCCCAATCAACACAATTGACATCCACACACAGCATTTTGGCTGCAAAAGCTGGCAGTTTTGGCTGCTGTTTGGATTTGCCATCCAATCCGCACAAGCGAATGCTGTCTGTGACTCCAGTCCGTGCGTGAGCGTGAGCGTGAGCGTGAGCTCTGAGAACCGTCCAATCTGGAAAGGCCACACATCCAACCGAACAAAGCCAGGCCATTTCCTAGGTGACATTTTTCGACATTTTGTGTTTTTGCTTTTAAAAAGCAGGAGCAGAATGATGGTCGCGATCGTTCACACTGTGGATTACGCGGCCGCCTCTCCGCCCATGCAGCAGCCTCCTCACTTTGCAACCTGCCTCGCCGCGCGCACTCCTCCTCCTCCTCCTCCAGCTTCTCGACCAGACGCACAGACAGCTCGTCCTGTTCAAGATGATCCCGCGCATCCTGTGGCACATGGGCGGCGGCATCCTCAAGCGCAAGCTCACCAAGCCCGTGCCCGGCGCGCTGCTGCACTACCCGGGCGTCTGGAAGTCGCGCGCGGGGCTCTGGGACTGCCACTTTGGCTCCAAGCTCACGGAAAACGCCTACTTCCGCAACATGGAGCTCGCGATCTGGTACGGCTGCGGGTACGTTTGCGTTGCGGTTTGTATAGTATTATTGATCTGGCGTTGTATGTGCGGTGTGTTTGTGCACTTTGTTAACGTTTGTAAATCCGCATGTGCTGTTCGTGTGTGAATGAATAGACTGCAGGGCATCCTGCACGCGTGCGCGAAGAAGCGCTGGTACTTTGTGTTTGGTTCACAGGGCATCCGCCACTACAAAGACATCCAGGTGGGGCAACCGTACGAGGTACACACGCAGAACATCTACTGGGACGACACGTGGTTCTTTCTGCTGGCGCAGTTCAAGTGTCCGGACACGGAAGAAGTCTTCGCAGAGGGCCTGTCGCGCGTGATGCTTCGCCATGGCCGCCAGCCTGTCGACTCGCGCCTGCTGTACGAGATGATGGGTGTGCACAACATCCCGGACAAGGAGCAGGTGCCGGACGTCGTGCAGCAGTTCCTCGAGTGGGACAAGGTCTCGGAGAAGAGCATGAAGAGCACGTTGGAGCTGAACGCGATGGTCTACGCGAACAACGCGCGGCCGGGCTTCCTCTCTGCGCACTCGATGAACCTGCCATTCCCGATCCCGCAGGTGAAAGAAGAGACACTGTGAGCGTGAAGGTGATCCAGTGACGACGACGGCGAACGAATTGAATCAATCGGTACCGACCGATGAACCTAGTAATATATATCTTCAACGTGTTCCCCGAAGAGGCGAATCCATTCATAAACTTGTCTTCCATGCGTAGATCATTTCAGCTCTCGCATTGGCATTTTTACTGGCATCGCCCCACAGGAAAGGCTCTTTGGGTTGGTGGATTCCAAGGTTCCAAGGTTGAAGTGCACATCAACCGGCTCATCTCCACTCAACAAAACATTCTACGGAAACCTCAGCAAATGGCGAACGCGCGCAGGGAACTTGGTTTCAACCACAGGAGGCTCCAGCGACGCGTTTCCGATCTTGTGGAACTCGATGCGATCCAGCTCGCTCAGCGTCTCCAGCGGTGCGTAGCACTCCAAGTCGCGCGGCAGCGGCGAGCTCATGATCAGCACCTTGAGCTGCTTGAGGTGTTCCAGCGGCGGGGCGGCGGCGAGCGTCGTCCAGCTGATGTTGAGGTGCGTGAGTCTGGGCGAGAAGAGCAGGAAGTCGACGTTATGCACGGGGGTGCCTGCGACATCGCAGTAATCGAGGTCTGGAGATCGCAGAGGGAAGTCCATTTTTGGCCAGCTTTTGCGACTCGCCGAGGCGTGCTGGAAGTGGTGCAGGTTGGTGAACTGGCTGAGCACCGAGAAGTCCTGTATCGCGTTGCCTCCGATGACAAGACGACGCAGGTTCGTTAGCCCTGCGAGACACGAAATGTCGCTCACGAACCGGCAGTTGCGGATCTCGAGCGTCTCGAGCGACGTGAGGTTTCGGATGTGCGCGAGGCTTTCGTTGCTGACGTTAGACTCGTTGAGGTACAGGTGCTTGAGCGTCGTACACTCTGCTAGAGGCGCGAGGCTGGGACTGATGTGCGCTGACAAGTCCAGGCTCTGGAGCTTGGTCAGTTGCCCAACGGACTCCAGTGTCGCTGAGAAATCTCCCGTCAGATCCAAGACCTCCACGTGTGGAAACATCCCCCAGACGCACTGCGTTCGCGTGGCTTCCATCGACAACATCTGGCGCCGACCACTCGCTCCATTACCACCACTAGCACCGATTGTCAACTGTGACTCGAAGCGAAAGCAGGACACCACGCGCAGCGTCTTGATGAGCGGGATAACATCTGGACGGATGCGCGACAGGAAGAGCGCCAAGTCGGCGTCGCTCATGAACGCTGGCGCGCGAAACGCCGAGCGCGCGAACAGCTGCGCGCGCACGAGCGACACCACGGCGAGTCGGCTGTTGAGCGACGAGAGCACCTTGAGATCCTCGAAGCGCAGGAAGCGGTCGAGCGTCGAGCAGACGTCGCCCACCTCCAGCAGCTCCACCAGCCGCGCGCATGGCGGTTCAGGCGGCGACTGTGGCATCTTTAGCGGGGGCGTTTGCGTGAATGTTGAAGTATTCCGATGACGGATGATGCGTCAAAATGAAAGGATCTAATTATGGGAACCACATGAAACATGGGTGTTGTGGTAAATTGATGTGGTGTACATTGTGTTGACCTCACATAGCGTGGACTACACGTTTTGAACCCATTTCGGCTGATGGCTTCAAATTGTACGGTGCCCCCAAGGCGGCTCCGACTGACACACTAAGGTGAACTGATACGCGCTTTCACGATATCCAAGAGACTGGATGTAATATCACCCACTGTCTTTTTCTTTGAGGTGCGTTCCGATTTCTTTCGTGTCTGTAAGGCGCTCAAAACCACGCTGCATCCCCAACAGAATCTGACCACTGATTTGAACCGGACCAAAGCACACCCACAGCAAAGATTATTTCGACTCGAGCAAGCCCTGAGCTCCGACCAGCGTTTCCATCCCAAGCTCACTTGACTGACTGACTGGTCGCTATCCAATGAGCAGCATCAAAACATCAGACTGGAGACATTGAACGCCATAGAAGTGCTGCCTTGGAATATTCTTCAGCTTCGCTCGTGCAACAGAACGAGGCGAACAACACAAAGCCACACTCACGCTCACAGACGTAATCCGAGCATCCAGTCTCCAAACGTCGTCATGGGCCAGCGAAACAACCAAAGCTAACAGCCACGATTCCGCCCTCCATTTCGCATTTGCAGTGTAAGGCAATCAAGCGAACGAGGGAGAATCGATATGATGAGTGACTCGCCGCTCTACTCCGCACTCAAGGTCATGACGGTGCTCGCTGCGTCCGCAATGTGTCTGAGTCCGCTGCTGGGCACGCGCCGCATCTGCACGCGCAAGTCCACAGAGAACGTCTCGGTACTGCCGCTC
>JAASFI010001097.1:0-11642 GCA_023333705.1 Globisporangium viniferum | reverse complement strand
CGTTGGGCAACTCAATGGAGAACATTCGCCACCACACGAAACCTTATGCATGCCACCTGAAGGCCGACAAAGAGAAGCTGAGATCGATCGGAGCGTGGTGGATCCTCGAGCACACTCAAGATGATCCATACGCGAAGAAAGCGGATTGAGGAGTGCTGTGGAGGGTCATGTATTTGTCGAGTGTCGGCATCGTTCGAACCAGTGGACTACATAGTGAGAGTGGACAGTAATAAAATAGCTGCGGTTGTAATTGCGAGTAAATTTCCACTGAGAACACGTCGATGGTTTGGTTTATCTTTTGCTTACATGCAAGTTGCTGCACAGTAAGTCGGGATCGTCTTTGCAGTACTGTATGGACAATATCTCGTTCTTATGGCGTGTGCTGTGCATCCTTGATCACGATCCAGTCATCAGCCTCACCCAGCTCCGCTAGCATCCTTTTGAGCACAGAAAGCTTCCCTGAAGATCAGACTCTCTTTGTTGTTTGTTAAGCAAGCCTTGTACTTTGGTTCTCATCGCTTGATGTTGGTTCAAACCCTGCTTTGTACGGCAATCTCCACACACCTCCCCCCGCTCTGCTCGCAACTAAATATTATTTAATGCCATCAGCAGATGGAAAACACGGGGCCGACCACGAGGTTCTCCCACCGCAGCACGATGAGCAGGATCTCAAGCATCCACACGGCCGAGTTGCTCGGCACCATCCCGCCGAACTTAAACATGCAGTGCTCGGCGTTCTCGCCAGCTTCTTCAAACACCGCCCTATGAAGAAATACACCACAGCAAAAAACAAACAGAAGGGGACGTTGGTTAGAACAAGGTCACACGTCATCAACACAGAGCAGAGCACGACTAAGGCAACGCATTCGGGCGTCTTGTCTTGTATTTACCAGCTCAACAGCCCCCGCCACACCACCTTGGGCTCTTTCCGCAGCTTCATGTCCAACGCGGAAGCACTCTCGCTCTCCGGCTCCCTCTCAGCGGCGTCCGCTATCCGTCCTGTGGGGTCGACCGACTGGAAAAGGTTGATGTATCCGTTGTCGATGCGGATCCGCGACGTGAGAAAGAGCGTCTTCTCGACCAGCAACCCGTCGGGACTGTGGATCTCGCGGTACACGACGACGTTGTCGGCGTCCACTTGCTGCAGGATGTAGACGTCGATGTCAAGGGTACTCGGGAAGAGATCCCGGAACCTGGGCGAGGACGTGACCTTCCACCCTGCGAGCGAGAGATTAGACGCGGTGTGGCCGTAAAAGAACTTCTTGATCGAGAAGTCGAACCGGTCGCCGTCGAACACGCGGCGCTCGTCGCGCCAGCCAAAGACGTTCGCGCCCGTGCTCTCGAAGAAGTTGGTCTGCTGGAACTGGAAGAGCCGCCCGTAGCACTTGGCGGCGATCTGCTGGCACTCCTTGACTGTGAAGGGCTTGATCATGGTCGGTGGCCGCCGAGCCTTTGAGAATCCATTAGGATTATTAGTAGCAGACCTGGAAGCGCCAGAGCTAGGATCCGAAGAGCTCTGGATAGGAAGGAGGTCACTACAAGGTCAGTCTTGATACTTAAGTATCACCCAACCAACCGAATGCCAAGAAGAAACAGAGCGGCGACCACCTACCTTGTCAGCATCGACCAGATTTCCCAACTGGTGCTGGAACTTCTCGTGCTCCTGCACAGCGTTCAACAGCACGCGGTTCTCCTCGCGCAGCTTCTCCTTCAGCAGCGTGAGCTTCGTGTACGCGTTCGTGAGCGCCACGGTGTCGCAGTCGTCGCTGTCCGTGTCGTTCTCTCCTAATAATTCTTCTTCATCCTCTTCATAGCTCTTGGGGGTCGCCTGGTTGTCTGCTGGCCCTGCGCGTGCGACTGCATTTTCGAGACGCTTGTACTCGACCTCGAGCTGCGCCACCTGCTGCTTGAGCGTATGCACCGTGTTCTATCGTAATGCATGCAGTACACACACGCGTGGCAATGGATTAGATTACATCTCCAAGGAATAAATACTCCAGTCCATACACTATCGCAACCTCACGTAACCTGTACCTGCTGGCGGTAATAACTCTTCTTGACGTAGGCGCGTTGGCGCGCGCGCTTCTCCTCGAGCGTAATGGGCCGCGCTGCTTTCGGCGCTGCTGAAGCTGAAGCTGCTGCTGGTGGTGGTGTTAGAGCGCTCATCGTGGTTCGTTTAACTGACGAACGCGGCGGCGATTCACTTCGAAGTGGAGTGGCTCTCTCTCTCGCTGTCTTTCGCGCGCTGTCGCTCCTTCCTTTCGCTCGCTCACTCTGCCGTTGTTATGTTTTTCACTCAGTTTTCTCTGATGTTTTGTATGGGAAGAGAGACATGCAGGCATGATGATTTGCAGCGAATCCCACTTTGTGACGACCCACAACACGAGTTCCATTTTGCAGCCAAATTATTATTATGGGCACTTGCGGTAGAACAAGGTGTCACTGTGAAGCAAGCACATGGAGCTCCTGATACGCAGTACATGCTCTCACTCTAAATCCTATACGGTACTAATCACACTCGGTAGCTCTACGCATCCATTGATGCTATTAAATAGGACTCTTGATGGCCACGAAGCCGCCACCACCACCGTAGCTCTTCGTTGCCTCAATGCCAACGTCAACATCTTGACCTGCATTTGATGACAACGCCGCTGGGTAGAAGCGTGTCTTGGCCCAGAGCGAGAGGCGCACGAGCAGCAACATGGTCGGGATCTCCACGAGCGCGGCGACGACGCTCATCATGGCCGGGTCCGAGTCGAGCCCGAACGTCGCGACCGCCACGCCGAGCGACAGCTCGTAGTTGTTGCTCGTCGCCGTGAACGCGAGCGTGGCGCTCTGCGCGTAGTCGGCGCCGCAGCGCTTGCTGAGCGCGAACGTGCTCGCGAAGATGAGCGCAAAGTAGATCGCGAACGGCACGGTCGCGAACAGCACGGGTGCGATCGTAGTCGTGATCCGCTGGCTCTGCGACGCGAAGAGCACGACGATCGTGAACAGCAGCGCGAGCAGCGCCACGACATTGAGCCTCGGCGCGTACGTTTCAAAGTACCACTGCTCGCCTTTGTACTTGACGAGCACGAACCAGCCGACGATCGCGAGCGTGAACGGTACGCCCATGTAGATACCGACGTTGCCCGCGATCTCGCCCACCGTGATGTGGAGCTCGTCCTGCATGGGCAGCCCCATGGCCTCGGGGAGCGTGCCCAGCAGGAAGCTCGCGTAGAGCGAGTAGAGCCCCATGGTGAGCACCGAGTTGATCGCGATGAGCGCCGCGCCGTACTCGAGGTCTCCGCCGGCGAGCGCGATCCAGATCATGACCATGCCGATGCAGCGCGCGCAGCCCACGAGGCTGAAGCCCGCTAGAAAACCCGGCTCGCTGTGGAAGAACGCCGCCGAGAGCAGGAACATGAGCCCGGGGCCGACGATCCAGTTCTGCACGCTCGTGACCGCGAGCAAGCGCCAGTCCGCCGTGAACGCCCGCCTCACGAGCGGCCAGCGCACGCTCGCGAGCGGCGGGTACATCATCGCGAGCAACCCCGCCCCCACGAGCGCGTTCATGCCGCCGACCGTCGTCGACTCGATGAACGAGTGCACGGCCGAGAGCTGGCCGAGCCCCAGCCCCGCGCCAGCGGACGCGACGATCCAGAGCGGCAGGAAGCGATCGAGCGCCGAGAGCTCCGCTGCTGGGGGCGCGGCCTCTATGACTGGTACTGGGGCCATCGCGACGCCATCACCGCCGCCGTCATGCTGTGACTTGGCGTCGTTCAGCATTTTGAGTGGCGGATTGATTACCATGTAATGGGGGTAATGGCAATCCGCCAGTCGGGCTGAAAGAAAGGTGACCATCATTCTTTTTATCGAGGAATTTGTATGCAACATGTCACACCAGCCTTGTTTCAAGTTGGGCATGGCGTGAATGGTCAGGTCAGCCAACACAGTGGTGGTGGTCACATGCATGTTTCATTATGATTATCTTATGGGGACATTTAATACGGAGCTTTTAAGATGCGAAAGCGTTCGCTTAGTGCACGTGGTCGCAGTTCTTGCACTTCTTGTTCCAAATCTGGTGCACGTGCGCGACGAACTTCGGGCACGTGCAGCGGCGGCACGTGCCCATCATGGTCGAGAGCTCTTCCTGCACGGCGCGGAGCTCCTGCACGCCCTGCATCGCGCGGTAGATCGCTTCGTAGAGCGGACGAGCAGCTGGCGGCTGCGCCACAGAACCATTCAGCAGCTCCTTGGGTTCCAGGTCGCGGCCGTAGAACTTGCGGTTCAGGTCCGTGCGCGCGGCGATCACAGAGCCCTGGAGCGCGATGCCGGCGAAGAGCCCCTTGCTCTGCGAGTAGCTGTAGTTCGCGTTGAGCGTGTCGGCGGTCAGCGCGGCGTCCGCGGACGCGGCTCGGCCGTACGGACCGACAGCAACGTCCAGACCCGCCCCCAAGTTCACCTGCGGCTTGTGGAACACTTCGACGGCACCCTGCGTGCCCAAGATGATCATCAATTCGACGATCTCACCACCGATCTGGAAGCCGCCGCCGAGTCCCGCAGTGCCAATTGCAGATGGTGCGGACCACGAACCGTCGGGAAGTCTCGCGACCACGAGCCCCGTGCCGATCTTGCCCGTGATCATGAAACCCGCCTTGACGATCGTCATGATCGCGAGCCCCTGCGCCTTCTCGAGGAACGAGATGGGAATCGACCGGTCGCTGGACGCGGCGTTGTCGTTGCGGAAGAAGTTGCCGATGATGTCGGCCGCGTTCTGGCACTCCTTCGCCAGCGAGTCCGTGTAGGGCACGTGGATGCGGCTCTTCGCTTCGTGCTCATTGTCCAGGTTGGAGCGCGCGTACTGCGCGGCGAGCTGGTCCTGCAGCGGGTGGAGCTCCGGCGCGCAGTGCAGACACACGCGCTGCGGGGTCGCCGTGTCGTAGTCCTTGGCACCTTCGATCTGCTGGCCGTACGGGATCAGCAAGCGCACGGGCGAGCACGTGCCGCAGATATAGCGACCGCACTTGCGGCACTGGTGGCGACGCTTGCCGATGTCGAACCCCACTCGGCAGACATCGCAGTTCGGGTGGTCGGCATATCGGCCCTTGAGGAATCCACCCTTCGTTTGGCCCTCATCCGAGGACGACGAGCCGCGCGTCATGTCGCGGTCGCTGCTCGTAGGGTTGGTGCCGAAGAGCGCGGGCTGCTGCTCCTGTTGGCCCTGGAATTGGCCCTGCTGCCCTTGGTACTGCTGCGCGACTGGAGGAGGGGGGCCGTTGAAAACGTCCTTCTGGGTGTAATTCTGCGCCATGGCTGCTGGTTGGTACGCTGGTACTGGCTGAGGATGGTACGGCGCTTGGTAAGTCGGCGGATGCACTGGCGGGTAGATCGACTGTGCTTGTGCTGCTGCTGGTGCGGGGACGGCGACTGCGACAGGAGAGGATATGGAAACTGAGGCGTCCTGCGCCTCGAGGTACTTGGCGCCGCAGTTGGCGCAGAACCTGGCGGCGGTCCCGGGCGTCTCGACGCCGCACATGGTACAGGTGCGGCTCATGGCTCTCTCTCTCTTCTCTCTTATTTGGGGTTGCTGGCTGCGGCTCTTTTTCTCAAGTGCGCGACAACTCGGAGCTCCTGACGAACAGGAGAAAGCTCAGCCAAATCCACATAAATCGCACCTATCTGGATACGCCGTATGACACAATGCGTGTGCTTATCCAGATAGGTGCGATATGTGGATTATGGCTCCCCTCCTTTGATTTAGCCAATGAACGAGCACAAAATCGTGAAAAACAAAATCTATTGGATATAATTTGAGTAAAAGAATAAAAAATTGAGTAAATTTGATTGGATAATACAAACAAATTAACGAATGGGATGCTTCAATTGGTAAAAAAGAACATGTGTCATACGGCTGACAAAAAAATATGCAGCCACTTTGGTTGGTTTTTCAAGCTTTTTTCTTTGAAAAATCAATGAAAAGGCTGCTTCTTTTATGCGACTATTTGGAGCGCTCCACATTTTCATGTCTCCCGTGCTTCACATTTTTACAAGAGACTACATTGTGGAGCGCTCTACAAATGTAGCACTGTCCTTTCACAAAACCACATGGAAATCTGGAACGCGCGATCAGACAATGTGTCACAGTTGAGTTTTGCCATTTTTGCTGCAACGCATGTGACTTGTGACAGGAGTGATGGTCAGCAGCAATGACCTCTCTCCTTGTGGCAAGGAGGGAAGAACGGCAGGAAGAGCGGAGATGCGCGCGCATCAAGCATCGCCATTCCATTCTGCGTGAGCCACTGTGCTGAATTCTCTCACGCACACGACCAGCACGCTGGTGTTCAGTCCGCAAGCGCGCAATCAGCGCACAGACCCGCAGCAGCAAAGCAAGAATGGCCGCGAACTTCTGCGTGCAATGCGGCGCGCCACGCACCGACAGCCCCGTGTGTCCACTGTGCGGTGCCGGCTACGTTGAGCCGATCGCGAAGACAGCACGCCCCGCCAGTGCGGGCCGATCCGCGTCCACGTCAGCGATGATGCAGCAGCAGCAGAATGGGAATGCACGCAGTACCCAAAACGCGTACGCTAACCACTCAAACTACGCGCGGCAGCAGGACGAAGCGAACTATGTCCGCGCCGGTCAGAGCAGCACCAGCAGCAGCGTCGACTCGCACGACTACAGCCACAATCCGACCAACGGAGCTCTCCGTCGTGCGCAGTCCGTACCAGTCGTGACAATTGCGAACGCGGACGGACCTCCTCCGCAGACGAGAGGCATCATGAAAGGGCGATACGCGGATCACCCGAACTGCGATATCTGCAAGATCAACTTTGATGTCACGAAGCGCCGCCATCAATGGTACGAACCTACATCATCATCTTGCACTGCACATGTGACGCTTCTGGACAGTGGAAGGAGATCTAACGGTTGTGATTGTGTATGGATTCGAAATATGCAGCCGGCGTTGCGGGTACTACGTTTGCAGCTCCTGCTCTCCTCTGCGACTGCTGATCCCGTGGGGCGAGCAGATCCCCGGCGCCAGGGGCTACGACAAGTCCATCCCACAGCGCGTGTGTCTGCACTGCTCTCCGGAGTTGCACCCCGTGCAGGACGAGCTGGTCGCGCTCTATGCGCGTTCGAATGCCGAGAACAACCACGACACGAAAGGTCGACTGCACCTCCCGTACACAAACTCGTTGGAGAAAGAATGCCAGAACGCCGCGGACATCATCGGCAACTTCTTCCGAGACGGCAACGCTTCGTCCAGCGACCGGTCGATCCCCGTCGCGTTCCTCGAAAAGGCGCACGGACTCGCGATCATGACGATCGTCAAGGTGGGATTCGTGGTCGTCGGCAAGATCGGCACGGGCTTGGTGATCTCCAAGCTGGACGACGGGACGTGGTCTGCGCCATCGGCGATCGGCACCGTTGGTCTCGGCGGTGGGTTCCAGATTGGTGGCGAGTTGGTCGAAGTGATCATCATCCTAGGCTCCCAGAATGCGGTCGAGGTGTTTCACAAACCGCAGGTGAACTTGGGTGCGGGCTTGGACATTGCGGTGGGGCCGTATGGACGCTCCGCGGAGGCGGCGGCGGCTCTCAGCACGACGAGACTGAACGCGAACTACAGCTACTCGCACAGCAAAGGACTGTACGCCGGTATCTCGCTGCAGGGCTCGGTCATCGCGACGCGCAACGACCTGAATCGCAAGTTCTACGGTCGCGACCTGGAGCCGAAGGACCTGCTGAACGGCAGCATCGGCCAGCCCGTGGCTGCGAAGCCGCTCTACGACGCGATCTACCATGCGATGAACCACGTGGAGGAGCACAAGGATATCCTGGCGGAGCGCGCGGCGATCATGGGCGCGTGCCGCATCTGCCAGTGCCCGACGTTCGCGGCGCACACGATCCAGATGTGGAACAAGAAGTGCAAGAACTGCGACCACATTCATTAGAGGACTACAGTGTATGCAGTACCATCCATCCATCCGATCCGATCCGAATATATAAACTCCGCAGCAATGTGGATGTATCCGTTATCTCGACCTTGATAGTCAGTCTCTTTTCCTTGTGAACCACGTTGCTTCCCTCGGTACAACCTTCTTATAAACACGCCCGGACATTCTGAGGTGCTCTACGGAGCAGCACCGTCAGGAATAAGATTTCGACGCGTTCAATTTCATTGCATGGTTGGTAGTTTTCTTCCCCTCGCGTTCCTATCGAACAGACTAAACCGGTCTAATCACGGCGAAACCGGGATTGTCGCAAAAATGATTAGTCGAGCGGGTGATCGATGTGGAACTCGTGAGCGCGATATCATTCTTCAAGAACTTACTGTTTCAACATTTCGGGCACGGTTGTGAGAGCACCAGCAAAGCGCCATTTGCAAACTCGACACAAAGATGACAACGACACCATCAACTCCAGCACCAGAGCCCCAGCTCCAGCAACAGCAGCAAGCCCCACCACCGTCGGTGCTGGTGGTGTTCGACTACGACTGGTCGCTCGTGAACGACGACTCGGACCTCTTCATCTTCAAGGAGCTGCACCCGGAGCTGCTGCTGGAACTCCAAGAGCGCTACCTGCACGTGCAGTGGACGCAGCTCATGGACGAGCTGCTGCTCCGGCTCGCGACGGAGCGTCCCGCGCTTTCACAGAAGGAGATCGAGGCGACGCTGGCGCGGATCCCGATCCAGTCCAAGATGCTGGACGCTGTGCGGCTCGCGGCGCAGAAGCACGGCGCGACGGTGCACATCATGAGCGACGCCAACACGTTTTACATCCAGAGCATGCTCGAGAAAGAGGGCATCGCGTCGCTCGTGAGCGAGGTGCACAGCAACCCGGCGCGCTTTGAGGAGCACGCAGTAAGAGATGGAGGTGATGATGGTACAGTGAACGCGAGTCGACTGCGCGTGGAGAGGTACCACGGTCTCCACTTGGAGCCGCACGGGTGTCCGCACTGCCAGGTCAACATGTGCAAAGGCATGATCCTCGACCACACGCTGAGTAAGCAGAAGTTCGACCACGTGCTCTACGTCGGAGACGGTAAAGGCGACTACTGCCCAGCCACGAGGCTCTCCAGGTAAGGTTTGACTTGGTTTTTCGTAGCTGGCTTTGCAATCTGTGTGAGGTTGACAACCTAATACTAAACGGATGGCTCTTTTTTTGTGCCATTCATATTTTATAGCGGCGACATCGTGTTTGCGCGCGACGGCAGCGAACCGAATGGAAAAGCGTTCGAGCTGCTGGAAAAGATCAACGAGAACCGCCACGAGGTCCGGGCGTCCGTGGTGCCCTGGACCACGGGCGAAGACATTTACAACCAGTTCCACCAGTTTTTCACCCAGCTCCAACGAAAATAGCTTTGGATTTATTCATGAACCACCATACTCTGAACCATTTCCCCAGCAGCTCTCAACATTGTTCATAGAACCATTTTCAAGACCTCGATGCATTCATCTATCACAAAAATCTCATACAACTTCCCATTGTCCATTTTGGGTATCATAATCCCCACCCTACTAACGTTAGTTGGCGAGCCACTTGTTCTTGGTAAGGAACGTCGTGTGCAGGATCGTGTACGCGATGCCGACGATGAAGAGCGAGTACCAGAAGATCTCGTTACGCGCGGACCGGGAGCGCTCCATGGGCAAAATCTCCACCACGCCGAACGCGCCAAGCGAGACGAAGAAGCTCCAACTGCCGCTCAGCAGACCCTCGAGCACGAACTGGCGCCGCGCGCTCGGGTGGAAGAGGAACAAGCCGTGCTGCGGACTGAAGTAGAACAGCGACATCTGGTGGATGATCGAGTGGAACAGCCCGCTGTACGCGACGAACATGACCCCCAAGCTCCACATGAACCACACGAAGCGACCCTGCAGCGTCTTCATCAGAAGTTCGATATTGTCGTAGACCACGAAGCCCAGGAACGCGAGCAACCCCAGCACGGGAACAAAGTCCGCAGCTGAAAAGGTGTCGGACTCTGGATCTCGCTGCTGCTGCTGGACATTGGCGCCAGACTTGGTCGCCAGGCCGCTCTTCAGGTGCCACTGGCGGATAAACTCACTGATGACTGCAGCAAGCTGCTGTTCGTGAGTAAGAAGGCTGGGAGCATTGGTATTGATATCAGTAGTAGCAGTAGGGTTCGGCTGGTTGCGGCTGTTGGCATTAGAGTTGCTGAGGACCTCGATGAGCTTCTCTGGGGTCGACAGGTCGAGCGCATTGGTCTCTGGGTGCGGGTAGCGCTGGAAGCCCTTGGACGAGCGAGGGGCGAGCCACAGCAGCGACGGACGCACCGTGACGCGGTGCTAAGGACGAGAAATGCATAGTGACAAAAGAGAGGGTTGGTCAGCATGCAACCACAATACCTTCTACGTAATTTAACATGGTATAGCAACGTACATAGCGAAGCATCTGCGCCATGAGCTCCTCTGGGACGCGCACGATCTGAAGCCCCGATGCCCTGTTCGCGAGCGCCACTTGCTCCATCGCAGGCAGCAGGAGCGCGTTCTGCTGGGCGAGGGCGGCACGACACTCCTCCTGCTGCACTTTCTCACCCGAGACGCTATCACTGGGCTCTTCAATTGCATCATCGTCTTCATCGGCAGCAGCAGTGTCACAATCGACATCTTCATCACAGTCTGCGCCGCTGCTACCACCGTCAAAATAGAGGACCAGTGGTGTTTTGCGCGCTCTGGACATGACGAGCTTTTCGTACTGGAGCCACGTGCGGTCCGCGTCGATGTCCGCTGTCACGAGCGTCAGCAGAGCGCTTGACGTGTTGGTGCTGTGTGAAGTGAACAGCGCGACTGGGGCACTGGGGCTACTGGCTGCATCTGCGAGTGAAAGCGCGAGCGCGGCGACGCTGCATGCACACAAAGCAGCGATCTTCATCTTCGCTGTCATCATCGCGTTCAGCGAGGTTCAAGTGAAAAGTGAATGAATAATGCCCCCTCCCCACCGTTCTCGTCTGATACTTCAGTGCCAGACTGATCCTGAACCAGAAGTTGGCATTGGGTATCTGGTATCTGTGGTACCAAAGTGTCATACCTTGCCGAGTTTGGTACTTTAGTACCAAGCAGGTTTTGCTGATACCTTGATCAAGAATGTTTGAGATCGTTCTTGTGCACCAGCGGAGTGAATATATGTGCGTCGTTCATGAATCTCAGCCTCAACGAAAACCCTAAGAGTGGTCAGCACTGAACGCGCCCTGCAATTGACAGAGAGTCACTCGCTGAAGAGAGGCGTCGCGCATCCATAGACCTCCAACCCTTCCTTCCTCTCGAGAAAACTCGTTTTCAAATCATGCACTGCTCACTTATACTTTTACTTAAGTACTATATCATTGTGCTGATGATAAGTTGCCTTGACACACCAACTCATGAAAACCAAGCAGCACTCAGTCCCACTTCCATACATCATGCAAAACACCACTTCCTCTCCTTCACACCACCAAAGGCTGGGTTGAGAACTACTGCATCGCAATCCGTCGAGACTCAGCGTACTCGCACTCCATACTCTTCTTTCTTCGCGTATGGATCATCTTGAGTGTGCTCGAGGATCCACCACGCTCCGATCGATCTCAGCTTCTCTTTGTCGGCCTTCAGGTGGCATGCATAAGGTTTCGTGTGGTGGCGAATGTTCTCCATTGAGTTGCCCAACG
>JAASFI010001096.1:0-11648 GCA_023333705.1 Globisporangium viniferum | reverse complement strand
TGCAGGACGGAGTCGTCAAGAGCGATGAGCTGGATCGTGTGTTTATCGAAGTTGCCAACTGCAAGATCGTGCCGTTTGACGTCCACACCACAGCTGCTGCGCTGTGGAAGATCCTGAGTTCCTCATCATCAATGAAGGTCAGCAACGGAGTGTACCAGGTACGGCACCACATATGTAGGAAGATTGTCCTAACGTTAGTAGTTGAAACTCACTGAGCTAGTGCAATCGTTACGATCTATCCATCTAGGCAATTGACGCCAGTGAAGACTCGCTCCGAGCCCAGTTTACTGTAACAGTCAGGCTGCGTCGATCGGAAGCGCAGGTTCATGTGCGGTTGGTGGGCAAGCGCATCGTCGAGTCATCGCGTGTGGTGTTCGTCTGGTGCTCCTTGGGGGAATCGGAGGGGTCTCTCTTTGGAAAGAATCGCTTGTATCTTCGTGAGAGTGCGTGGACAGTGATCGAAGAGATCACAATGCCTGCGGCTCCCAATTCCCTTCAGCACCGTACTCCTTCCAATACGATCTCGAAGAGCGTCATGCGGATGTCACCCGAGATGGAGAACAATTCCTCCGAGAGCTCCCACCAGATCGGCGTGTTCACGGACGTAGTGCTCAGCGGACACCACCAAAACCTCGCGATGTTGCACCAGAACGCTGAAAATTTGGTCATGTCGGAGCTCTGTGCGACAGGATGAATTTGTTTCGAAACTTTGTTGGGGAGGTGAGGATGCCCAGGACACCTTGGCTCTAAAGGCTACTTACTGTACGCAGGTGCCTACTCCCAGGTGTGTCTGTCCATGTATAAAGCGAAAGCGGGCTGCAGGGCATTTAATGTAGCAGCTAGGCTGCTTTCGTATTATCGGAAGAACGTATACAGCACGCATCGCAGTCCCTAGTTTCCAAGTTTCCAGCATGCCGAATTCGAAGGCGCGTCGCTTCCCCCTCTTCTGTCAATGTCAAAGACCAAATGCGCACTTAGTCAATCCCACAGAAATTGCGAGATCTGATCCAATTTCTGAGGCTGCGACTAAGTACGCAATATCTGATCAATGCAGTGCGAAGTTAGCAAGTTGATTCGAGCGACTTGCGCCATCCCAGCATCATCATCATTATCATCAGCAGCAAGAGCGACGGACGAGAAGACGCGATGCGTGCGGACGATGACCACAGCAGCAGCAATGGCGTGTGGTTCACGCTGCTGAGTCCGATGAGCGAGGCGGCCACCCCGCGCACTGCGGCTACTGCTCCTGTTACCTCTGCTATCCGCAGGGCCGACGCGGCGGAAGAGCAGCTCAGCTCGCCCTTGCCGCTCTCTCTCGCTGCTGCTCGTGGCGACGTCGACGCGAGTGACACCACGGCTGAATGCACAGGCAGCAATCGAAACGACAGCGGGCAGGCGCATTTCTTCCACTTTGGTGAACCGTTTGAGTTCTCGGACCTGGGTTTTCTGGATGCCATTGGCATGGACACCGACGAAACAAGCAGCGCGGCCATCCAAGAGGTGCTGGGTGGCGGTGTTCAGGACGCAGCCCAAGTAACGCCAACGACTATTAGTGCTCTTGCGGATCCAGGTTCCGATGGGACTGTTCATACCCCACGCAGTGGTATCGACAGCACAAGGAGCGACAAGAAAACCCCTAAGCAGCAGCAGCAGCGCAAAGAAGTCAAGCTGAAGCGGATCCGCAAGTGCGTCAAGCGCGAGCTCGAGTACCTGCAGGTCCAGGTCGAGGCGCTCGAGCAGCAGCTCGAGGTACTTCAGAGCGTGAGAAATGGCCCAGGCAATATGAACTCCGAGGCATTCGGTTCAAGGACTTCTGGGCCCGTTGGTTCTAGCTTCGAGACTCGCACGTTGACGACAAAGTCACCTTCAGCAACAGCAGCAAGAGCGATTCCACCACCACCACCAGGGCTCTGGGAGCGAATCGCGCGCAGCCAACTGGACGAGAAGAAAAAGAGCGAGGAGGAGAACGCTAGGCTGCGGACGACGCTCGAAGGACAGATCAAAGTCGCCAACAGCCTCGCGAGGGTGCTCAAGAAAAGACCCGACGTGTCGGTACGTTTTGCTCTCTTTGCCATGATTTGATTACATGTCCAGCAGTACTTTGCGTAAACAAACCAATTTCTGTTGTTACAGTGGCTAACCGGTTCAGAGACCAAGCGGCCGCGCATTCACGATGATACAACCGCTCTCAGCACGAATGAAATACTCGCACAGATCGTCGACTCGCTCTACGCGCGGCTCGATACAGTGTTTGCAAATACCAGCGGGCTGCAAGAGCCTACCCAACTACTCGACGCGCGAGACGTGCAAGTGCAGAGCGACGCAAACGGCCGCATCCAGATGGAGTTCTTCACGTCGAAAGCGTTCCCGTTCGACGTGTCGACGACAGTGGCCGTGGCGTGGAAGCTCGCTGGACGTTCGCTGGGAAAAGTGTCGAATGGGTACTACCAGGTACGTTTGTTCGCTACCAATGCGAAGTTCTCTAGCTTTGTGTGGCTGATGACTGTGGATTTCTGTGTGTGTGTTGTTGCCAGGCACTCGAGTTCACCGACTCTGTGGTCCGCTCGCAGGCTTCCGGAACTCTGTGCATACTCCAGCAAGACGTTGGGCTTCACTGCGACATCCTGATCAAGAAGGTGGTGCAGGACGACCGCGTCGTGATCCTCTGGTGCGTGCTCGGAGGGTCCGACGTTTCAAAGACTACTGTCGCGGCCCCAAAGTTTACGATCCGAGAAACGGGGTGGGCGATTATCAAAGAGGTGCTCTACGACTCTAAATTGCCCGACACGAGTCCCACATCAAGCGTTATTCAGTCGGTGGTGCACGTGACTCCCGAGTTTTCCCAGAGTGTTGCGAGTGGTGATAGCGAAGGGGATGACGGAGACGTCCAGCCTGGTCTGCTGACGGATGTGATCATGAGCGCGTACCTGCAAAACATGAGCGCAGTGCACCAGAACATGGAGAACCTCTTGATGGTTGAAGCGCTCAACCGCAAAGAAGCCTCTGTCTAGATAGAGACTGACTGGCAAGTAGTGATTCAGGAATCCAAGCGGCACAACTCTACAAGAAACAATCGAGACCGGTTTGCGCTAGCTAGCTGACTAAACGCTGGGAACTTGGATCTCGTTTGCATGCGAAATCGACAAAAGGATGCACGACTCGAGCGCTAAGGATGCCACAGCGAAGGGGAGACACCTCAAAATCGTCATGCTTCTCCACGAAAGCCGCCACGATGACTGGACCGCTGCACCGCAACCAGGTGCGGTCGTTTAGAGCTCCCCACACACATGAATCAAAGCTGAGGCTGTGAGTTTGCAGGTCAACGTTCAAAATTCGAATTGGAGTTATGGAGAGATACACATAATACAGAGGATTCCAGTCAGATCACTACAGCAGCATTAAGGTTCCTAGAAATACGAAACTCACAAAGTACCCGAGACAGCTTTACAAAGCCACTCAATACCCTCATAGATCCCGTCGCCCGACGTCGCGACCATCGGTTCAATGCGATACAGGTTGCTGGTCACCTTGTCGATCTTGAGACTCGCTCCAATCTCTTCGATGGTCATGCAGTCCGGCTGGTCCTGTTTGTTCGCGTACACGAGCAGCTTGGCGGTCTTGAGCTCTTCGAGCTCGAAGAGATGCGCCAGTTCCTCGGCCGCTTCCGTGATGCGATCCCGATCCGCGGCGTCGACCACAAAGATGACCGCGTCCGTGTTATAGGCGTAGCACTTCCAGAGCCCTCGGATTCGGCTCTGCCCTCCGATGTCCCACGCCGTGAACTCGATGTTCTTGTAGCTGAACGTCTCGACATTGAAGCCGATCGTCGGGATCGTGGTGACCACCTCGCCGAGCTTGAGCATGTAGAGCAACGTCGTCTTGCCGGCGCCATCGAGCCCGACCACGAGGACGCGGCACGGGGTGACCCAGTAGCTCGCGAAGGCGTCGAGGGTCGACTGCACGTAGTACGAGACGTAGTTGCCCATTGGAGGTGGTTGGTGGTTCGACGCGTGAAGAAGGAGGGGATCGTTATCAGATCGAGAGGAGATTGGAGAATGAGCGTATAGATCAGCGAGGAGGAGCTTGCCTGGCTGGACTGAGCGAGGGAGGGAGGGAAGGCACCTTCACTCACTCTCACTTTCTTCCTTTTGATCCCAAACAGCCGCTCGCACGAAAGGATGGATACAGGTTGCAGGGTGGAAAGAAAGTGTACCCATATGCTGTGACGGGATTGACTTGGCGAGCAGCGATTGGCTATAATAAAAACAGTGATGATTGGCTAAAAGAAGAAAGAATCCATCCTTTTTGAACGAATCACAGCAGCGGAGCAACACAATTTCTGGAGTTTTGTAAACAGCAACATTTTCTACCAATCAAAAGTGACCTTTGCGATATTTAATCCAATTACAGAGCTGTAGTATTCCATGATCATGATCATGGACACGCTTTTTTTTGTTTACCACAAATCAACCTTCTTTAACCATTCGAGTCCTTCGACGATCCCAACTCCACTCACTACCACCGCGGCTTGAATGTGATGCGGGGTATTCATCAGATCGCCTAGGTTGAGCTTCTCATCGACCTCGCGCGTCGTCATACAGTTCGCTGTCCATCTTGTTCGCGAACACGAGGAGCTTTGCATTCTGGAGCTCTCCGTACGCGAAGAGGCTGTGAAGTTCGTCCGCTGCTTCATCAATCCGATCTCTTTCAGAGACATCCACCATGAAAATCACTGTATCTGCTCCTTCGAGAAGGCATCTCCAAGGCTGCACAATCCGACAGCATCCACCGAGGTCCCACGATATGAACTCCAGGTTCGTGGATTGTAGCATCTCGTTGGACATATTGTAATCACCTCTCCGACCCTGAGCTTGTAAAGCAGCGTGGTCTTCCCAGCACCATCCAGCCTAACAAGGACGATGCGCTGCGGTTTGCGTCGGCATCTGGATGCTGCATCCTCAATTAGATGGGTGCAGATGAAGAGACAGAGCACCATTGTTGGTCTTCTCGGGTTGCTCGAGTAAGTTGTACACACTACAGGGGAGATCGATGAATGAAGTCTTCTATCAGAGTGGGCGTGGCTGCTTGAGTAGCTGTAGCATGCGGACATGTAATACAATTTTTACAGAGGATGTTTGGTGTACCCAAACGCTACAAAATCGGTAGACTTCAACATGGAATTCCGAATGGGCGAGTATCTGCAGGTGGTCTATACTGTGGCTGTCTGATTGGCCACTGATCTCAATATATATGAGAGCACGTTGGTTGCAACGCATACCCAACGTGGATACAAATTTACGATGGTCGCAAAGTATTGCTCATTGCATTCACAAGCCAACCAAGTCCTTCATAGACACCCGCCCCACTGATTGCCGAGATGAGTTTGATGTGATGGGGGGGAGTGCTTGTAACCTTGTCAACCTTCAGATGCTCCTATATCTCTGGCATGCAATCCGACTGATCCAGCTTGGTAACAAGCACGACGCGCTTTGCGATATGCATCTCTCCCAACTTGAACACGCAGTCAATTTCCTCTGCAGCCTCTGGGATCCGCGACCTGTCAGTCGCATCCACAACGAATACGACTAAATCGGAGACCGAGCAGAATAATGCAGCACGACTTGGGCCGGAGGCTGGAGATGCATTTTGAGCTGATTGGACGACGCTTGGGAAATATCTTCTCATGTCCAGACTCTTTGGTATGAGCTGAATGCGACTGGTTGGTGGGATCTTTCAAAGAGGCTGGCTACATGGACGCGACGCAGATTTGCAAAGTGAGCTCAACATCAGGCTCAAATGGGTTTAAACCACGATGATGAACCACTTGTCGACGATTGATTGGCTATAAGTAGGCGCCTAACTTGGGAAACCAAGCGTCGTTTCAAAAGTGAGGTTTAACGAATAATATAACAAGTGTAATTCACCAAGTGCGTCTACAGTAACTCTTCGGACCCTACAGGATATTACTATACTCTCTTCGGTAGATTGGGTGGTGATGGCGTGTTCTGAATGCGAGGGGATGCAAATCCATTATCCTGCCAGTCGCCTGGATGGTCTGGACAATTGGTCGATGCCGTGTGCGGTGCCACAGTATCAGTGCCTTCAAAGCGTTGGAAACTGGCGATGACTTCAGGATTAATGGTGCTTGGTCGGATTCGCCAATGAAAGAGATCCCAAGAATCCATTCTCAATATGTGCGACATCCATTCACGCGAAACTATCTTCACTTGATATCAGAATGATACATCGACAACGCCGTTCCGTTCTCTCGTTCGTTTGATACAGTATTTGTTGTGGCGGTGGCTTGACGCACCCATTTCAATTCACCTGTTGTCCCACACTTCGCTTTCGGTGGGTTCACATATCCAGAAACTCACTCGCCGAAACGGCAAGATCCTGAGCATGAATAATATAAATATCCCACCTCCTGCCGCTCAAATTCAGAGTGCCTTCAGTCCCAAACTTTCAGTCCAGTTCTTTGTGGTGCTAATTCTGCCTCCTGAATACCTACTGGGGTTGCGCAATTTCGTGCGTCTGCCTGAAGTTTAGTCGAATAAGAATTCACCAAAAATTCTGAGTCATTCAATGTGTCCTATCCTATTGAAAGTTGGATTCCTGATATTCGACTGGAAGTGACAGCACGTTGCATTTCCTATTCTCGCTACAGAGTCAACAGTACCAGCAGACATGGCATTTACAAACGCGATCTTCTTCCAACGGATCTCTCAGCCCGACTGTTGTCTGCCGCCGTCCGACCTTGTCTCTCTATCCAACAGTGCTGGGTGTGGACCCAACAAGCAACCAGCTAGATACCCGTCGCCATGACGAAGATGGTACATTAGTGGTGGTGGTCGGTCTCAAATGATTTATGAAGTGGTCGAGGGCCGAAACGATGTGAGGTTTTGTTTTCATCCAGAAACGGACGATAGCAAGTAAAGGCCCGACGCGCAGCACCACCATTTGAGTGTGAGGTGATGTCTTTAGAGGTGCTGACGACCACAGGCTCTGATGTGAATGCGATGAAGAGTCGAATGGGTTCTCTGCTCCATCTTACGCAATGGTTCAGACATGCGCCTCCGATGTGACTCCACTTGCGCTCATAACTGCATCAGCCTTCCCACCAACACAAGCTTGATTGATCATGACGAAAAACGACCCCTCAAGTGCTCGTCGACCGAACCAACCAGCTTCAAAGCATTCTGTTCAAGAAGTCGAGGAAACGGCAAATGGTGAGCTCCTTCGTGATGGCGATCAAGACCTCGACCTGGAAGTGAACCGCTTCCTTGAGAGCGAATTCTTCGCGGACCACGGGTACGCGATCATGTCGTCGTCCCAAAACCATGCCAACAAGCCCAGCGCAACGCTTCTCGTCATTGATGAGCTGCTGTCCCTGGGTACCGACGAATCGATAGACGAGCCCGACTTCGGCATTAACGACACCACCGAAGCTTTTGGTGAGTTTTCAGCGACGGCAAACAGCAATGCCGCTGACGACGAGCTATGTATTTTGTTCCAGCCACCAACTGCCACGGCCACAGACGCACACGAGGCTTCGGGATCGCTACGTGTCGTCATTCCAGCAACTGCTCTACTTCCTCCATCACCAAAAGTCCATCGCCAGCATCGACAAGCGAAGACATCAACTCCAACGTCGAAACAACAGACAAAAGGCCGCAAGCGCGTCAAGGACGAGCTGGAGTACCTGCGCCAGCAAGTCGAAGAGTTCGAGAGGAAACTCCGGCGACTGAAGCAGGAACGATCCAGCGCGGGAGAATCGCCGCCATTCTCTCCAATAACATCGTCCCTGAACCGCATGGAGACCGCGCCGTCAGATTCGTCGCCCGACCTGACGCTTTGGGAGCGCACCGCGAAGCGTCAGAGGGACGAAAGGCGGAAATCCCAGTTCAGGAATGCGAAGCTGAAGGAGATGCTCGAAGACCAGCTCCAGCTCGTGCAAAGCTTGTCCGACGTTCTCCAGAAGCGCGAAGACCTGTCGGTGAGGTCGCTCTTCACTCACCAAGGTTTTTTCCTCACGAATCTCTTCTAATTCGTTTGACTTTGGTCTTCCATGATACAGTGGCTCGAGTCACTAGCTCCAGGGGTCTCGATGTACAGGCGCTGCAAAGGGTCCATGAGGGAGAGTCATCAAAGCGATTTCGATATTCTCGCAGTCCAAGTGGAGACTCTGTACAGCGAACTGGACGCAGTTCTCTTTGAGACTGGACTTTCTGGTGTGGAAACGAAAGCCGAAGTCCACAGCGCTCAGGTGAAAACCGACGGAAACCAGGACCTGTACATTGAGGTGGTGGACTGCAACACGCTCCCATTCGACGTGCACGCCACCGACGCCGCGATTTGGATGCTGATGAGCACGTCTTCGATCGACTTTGCGGGCGGCAGATTCCAGGTAGGTTGAATTCCAACGCTCACCACACCATTGACAGGTACTAACGTTGACTTATATACGGTTGTGATTTGATAATGACTAGGCAATCGACGCCACGGACGACACAATCCGTGCTCAACTGACTGTGACATTGCGGGTGAGGCGATTTGACACGTCCGTGCGCATGAACTTGGTTGTAAAGCGAGTCGTCGAAGCGGATCGTATCGTGTTTGTCTGGTGCGCTAAGGGCGAGACGCACGGAGACGTGTACGAGAATGAAAACGTCCAGGTGCGCGAGAGCGGGTGGACCATCATCAAGGCATCGAATGGGGCTGACGCCGACACAGAAGTCAAGTCCAACCGGCAGCAGGAGCCACTAACGATCGTGCAGAACGTGGTGCGAATGGTCCCAGAGCTGGAGACGAGCGGACTCTCCTCTGAAAGTGCTGAGAACCACGTCGGAGTACTCACCGATGTCATGCTGAGCTCATTCCACCAGAACCTAGCGATGCTGCGCCAAATCATCGGAAACCTTATTCGCAGTGATGCGATTCAACACAAGACCTCGAATTGATAGACTACTAGCACTGTAGAGTCGAACGTCGTCTGTATCAACACTCTACCTCCAAGTACAGTGGAATGGTACGTTGTTGAATTCTGCAGCAGTACCTCTCGACATCGTGTGTACTGTTGAGGGTTTACTAGAAGGTGATGCGCTGGAGCTACTCAATACCAACGTAAATATTGGAGCCACATGCACCAGAATAGGCAGTAGTGCTTCTGCGTTTGTGTGCGTCTTAACTCTTGAGCTGGTCCCAACCGGCACCACCACACAAAAGTCCTCACTCTATTTATGATTTCTCCATTAGATGGATGGGAAATATATATCCCAATGCCGTGATGAAAGAAACCCAGTCTGCTACGGCAGCAACAGCAACAGTAAATTGCCACTACACCAACATTCCTGCCTACCACTTACAGTAGAATAGCAACAGCGAATAGCCACTGCACCAACGCTCCTGCTCCTGCCTCACGCATTCGTATCCAGCGGCAGTCGGTACAAGATGAATAAATGACATTGAAGAACAATTCATTCATTGCCATTATAGCGAAAGTTATCGATCTAACAACACAACTTGCTCCCTATGACATCGTTCATACACGGCCAAGCAGTGCCGCATTTGAGTCAACTGAGGTGCTTCATAAATTCCTTCTTCTCTCACTATCACTGTCGCTTTAACGTGATATTGCTCTCTTGTCATAGTCCACTCCAGGTTTGACCAGCACCGTCGACTTCCCAGCACTGTCCAGTCCGAGCAGGAGGAAGCACTGTGGTTTGACTTGGTATCTCGCGAGTACTCTCTGGAGCCATCGGACGCAACTGGAGAGATAGAGCCCCATTGTTGTGTATAAGTATAAACCTGCTTCCTCCAGAGTAAAGGGTCTCTCTCACTGACGTGAGCGTCTGCGGTGCTAAATACGAATCTGAGAGAAGAGCAAAGTGGCTGTGTACCCAACGGTTGTGATTTTTTTCAGTGCCAGCCACGAGCTCCCAAAGCATTCCTTAATAGTGATAAATGTGTTGGTATCAGTGACTTCGAAAACGAGATCGCACATGACCTGCATCAGCGCTGGCTCTCAGTGTACGTTGACTTTCAATGGCTCTGCTGTAGCCATGCCGTATGATGTGCGCGACCATCATGGTGCTGAGCCAAAGTATTGGGGCTTACCTTGAGTTTTACTCTCATTCAAATGGCTTGGTTCTCTTTTTGGCGATTCTCATTGCAGTTTATCATGGAAGATTTTACAAATCGTCCATGTATGTATTTGATTCAAGTCGCCACGACACACGTACGTGTATCGAGACCCGGCGCGGTGTTTGACACATGCGTGCGTTTGACACCACAGGATCTATTTGCGATAACATCTTTGAGGGCCTTGAAGTTGAAGATGACGTGTGTCCACACCTCAAAAATGGTGTCCAGTTAAGTCGAATCTTCTGAAGAAGCTGTATCGTCCGTATAATACTTTCAGTTGTGTGATCCTGATCAACCCACCAAGTCAACGTTTTGCACCACCATTCGCGTCGAGGCGCACTGCCGTGTCAGCCATCACTGTTCGTGTCCATCGCTACCTCTTTGAGCTTCAGGAGTGGTAAATAAACTAAACGGTCAAGTTCCCCAGAATCCATTTGGTTGGACACGACGTTTTCACGAAGTGAGCCATCACTCCTGAAGAGAATGACGGTTGAGCGTGTGACTTGGGTGCAATGGGTTCAAAATCATCAGAGGCAGGTGCCTTAGGACTTAAGGCTTGTTATTTGACAGCATATCTATCCATTCAGCATCCGAGGGTGATATACTAGAAGCCGATTGGCGAGTCTGCTAGAGCTACTCAGTCTCATTACTCCTGTACTGTTGATGTCTTGCACGCAGTAGTGTATCTCCGCATTGGTGTCCGACCAGTGAGGCAAATGGGTTGGAGCGCCTAAGACCACCGCTCACCGCTTGCCGAGCACACTGCATGACTCCCTATGCAATCATCCCCTAACTGAGTCAAGTGGAGTGGGTATACTTGCTCTTGATGAGACAACCGCCGTTGTTATCAAGATCAAGTTTCCCAAGCAGTCATGTATATACTGATTGTACGATATTTCGATGCTTGGAACCATGCAAACACGCACATACCACAACGACCCCATTTCACAAAATACCCTTCGGTTTTCCAAAGATCTGGACTGTTCAGCAACCTCGTGGTGACTTCTGTCCAACAATGATGGGTGTGAGTGTACAGTACCCATGACCACTCAGTTTGGTGATTTGCAGACAACAACACGATACACTTCACAAGTTCAAGAAGTGTCGACGACCAACAAAATAGTATTCAAACAGTAGTAGGTATGAAAAAAAAGAACTCTGCAATCCAGCGTTAAGGAAAATTAAAGACGATCCTTTTGTGTGAGCTTTACTTTCACACCAGCGACAAGAGTTGGTTGGCGGAAAACCAGTCGTTCTCCATTTGATCGTCGCGACAAACCAATGGTCAGAACCGAATTTGCCCCCTCGCACACATACCAGCCATCGATCGGCTACCAAAAAGGCACATCTCTAGCAATGACTACTCTGCTTCACAAGTCCTCCAGCGTCGGCGACGAAGATCTCGACTTGGAAGTAAGCCGCTTTCTCGAGAGCGAATTCTTCACAAATCACGGATACGCTCTCGCCTCGTCAAGTCCACCCAGCGCGTCCAACTTGCAAGAGGA
>JAASFI010001095.1:0-11664 GCA_023333705.1 Globisporangium viniferum | reverse complement strand
GAGATAGTCGACGGAGTCGTCGAATGACAGCCACTCGCTATCCATAGTGGTCGTCACTGCTGCCTCAGCATGGAGCTTGTCCCAGGAGATCACCTCCAGGTCGTCCTTGAGCGAGTCCTGGCTCTCCTGCGAGTCGGACGAGTACTCGGACGATGACGAGTCAGTCCCCCAAACTCCGACGAGGTGTCGCCACCACCGACGACGACCAGACCGACGCTACCAGCGTACCCGCCGCTCATTTGCTTCGTGCAGAAGCTGAGCACGTCGTCGTCGATCCGGTGCTCGCGGCGTGCCCAGGCCTTGCGGTCCTTCTGCGTACCGCGAAGCCGACGCACGACCTTTTCGTTGTACTTTTCCGCGTGGATCTGCACCTGGCGAATCGAGCGCGTGCCAATGAACTCGGTGATGCTCTTCCAAGGACCCTGCGGGAACACGTGCAGCGCTTCAAGGAACCTGTCGTGCTCTTCCTGGGTCCAGACCCCGTGGTTGAGCTGAGGGCGAGTTGGGTTCATGGGTATTGGTTGATCCGAGTGCCGCTCGTGAGGCAAATTTGAAAGTGGACACTGGTCGCACTTGCGCAGACAACAGACAAGCAAATTCATCTCTTGTTTTGCTCTCATGGTTACCATTTATCTACCAAACTGAGGTTTCGCAGGCGTTCAAGCACTCGATACGATGCCAGCAAAGAGGGTAGTTTCTAGTCTGCAGTCAGCAGAAATGGCGTGGTTGAAAATATTGAGAAGCTCCAGCAACATCAGCTATAGGATGTATGTTCAACATACTCGAGGCTATCGAGCTAATACATGTTCGTCCATCGAGAGCGCACCAAGTCTTCAACTTCTTCATCGTCTCAGCAATCGTGTCTTATGAGCGTCCTCTACGAACGAGAGCGAATGGGTTTGGGTGCGTTGTCCTTTACTGGTTGCTGTGTTTTCTTCAATGGCATGAACCCAGCTTTTCAGTTTTGTGTCAGCCAAAACCGAACAACATTCATCAAATCATTTTCGTGAATTTTGAACTCTCTGACTTGTGTTGGAGTCGTTGGTGCCTTGGATTTTCTGCTTCGTTTCTTCTTCAGTCTTCCAGAGCCCCAAAGGGACTCGAGAGTGCAACTGTCAACAAGTCGGCGCCGCAATAAGTCTCTTGTGTCGTCTTCGTGAGCAACCCAAGTCAAAATCCACTCAACCAGCATTACCAAGCAAAGCATTGATGGTGGCAACGATTCGCCTCCAAACTCGAGCCTTGTGCCAGCAGAACACAGTTGGTGTCAGAACACACGTCGCATTTGCGTGAGTCTTGTTGGCTTTTGATGTCCCCACACATCTGAGTCGGCTGATCGTTCATCCACTTAACTAAGCGTTTGGGTTCGGACCAGCGCGGCATCTGGAAGCAGCCAAAATATTTGTCTCCCAACTGCACAAGCAAGCAAGCACGTAGCCCACCACAAGGATTTTCTTCTCGTGAACTTGTAACTTTTCATCGACACATGGGCTTACCTGCAGCAGCATCACTTGTTGAATGGCTACCACACATCAGTATGAACGGTAACTCTTTGGCTTCTCGCGCGGCCTTTCCCCCGATCCAACCTAGCACATGAGCAACAAGATCAGCCACACAATATGGGGACAAGGAGTGGCGATGCGACGTGAGTGATCATCGATTTGCGCAACCAAGGAGTGTTTTCGCCTTCTGCTGGTAATCAAAGCTCAAAGACACCAGTAAAAATCATACCATCATGGAATACTGAATACTGTAGTAAAAGCATCATTTCACTTTCCCACATTGAAATGCCAAATACGATCGCTCTTATTATTACTGCCACGTACCGCGCCGAGCGAATCCATACTTGCACGCTTTGCTTTTTCCTTCCGCTTAAAACTCCACTGGCACAATCTCTTCTTCGTCCACGAGAAGCGCGTAGCTGTAAAACTGTAAATACTGCGAGAAGAAAGCGCCTTCGAGCGTGATCAGCACCTTGAACGTGTGGTTCTGCCACGTGAAGCTGAACTCGCTGCCGGCGTCCCAGAGAATGTCGCTCACGCTGCGGTTTTGGCACAGCACTTCGCCGTCAAAGATGATCGAGCGAAAGCCGCCGCGCAGTGCATGCTGCAACTCAACGCAGTGCTTGTCTTCTGGCCCGTTCACTTCGAAGATCCACCACACTTGCTTCCACGGGAACGTAAACAATAGCGCGCTCGCCGAGTGCTTGATCTCCTCCAAAGTGACTTTCCACTCCACCTCCCCATTGTCTAACGTCAAGACACCCTGGCGCGACAACGCGACATTGTCACGTCCCTGGGACGAAGTGGCGAGCACATTGCGCTGCTCGAAGATCTGGATTTGAAGCATCGTCTCTTCAGCGAGGATCGTGCGACAGTTCTCATCTGGTACTTTGAACCAAGTGCGGTTGGGATGCCCCACGCTGACCCAGCTCGGAGGCATGCAGTACAGGTTGTAGAGATCTTCGGAGATGCGTATCAGCGTTCGGTTCTCTGGAATCTCACCCTTCCGCTTTGGATGTGGGTCCAGCTGAACCCAGCCTTTCTCCTTCGCGAGGCGCACGTACGTTTCTTGAGTTCGCGGCAACGTGTACTCCATCTCGGCAGCAAAAATCGTGTTGGAGAACAAGTACTTGACCACCTCGCTGTTCTTCTCTGGAGACAACAGCACTTCTTTCTTTTCGCACACCACGCGATAATAGAACTTGCCGTTCTTCTTCTCTGGATCCTCGTCCACTGCCTCCAGCACCTTGTCACCACTTGGCGTCTGATCAAACAGCCAGCCATTGCCATTTCCCGTTCCTGGATTCTGGAGAGATTCACTAGCGACCTTGATGTACGTGATCTTGCTGCCTGGTGGAGTGTACTGCAGACAACTTTCAAACACACTGCCGACAGCCATGGGCGTGACGCCAGGCAGGCGAGGGCACTCGAAATCTGGCGCAGAGCGGAGATACACCGGCACGATCACGCGGTAGAACTTTGGCAGATCCCGCGTCACTGCATAGCCCTGGACTTGCTCAAGCACCAGATGGTAAGGGGGCTGAGTGTTTCGCTCACAGATCCAGCCGACATCATGACGAAGTTTGACAAACGCGATCTCAGGCACTGCTGGTGAATCAGCAGTCGCTGGCACTGGCAGTGTTGGGACAAGCCGCTCGCTGCACTCAATCAGCGTTCCGCCGAGTCGCTTCCTTCTCGAAGACGGACTTGAAGGAGCCTGTCCTTTGCCCGGCGTGCGCGAACCAGATCGCTGAGGTGTGAACGACGGGGTCGGAAGCACATCGACATCTTCCAGCACACGATAAAAAAGGCGCTCGACCTGGCGCTGCGCAGGTTTCACGATCGGCTCCAACACAACCTGTCCATCCATCGTCGTCTCAAAGATCCATCCACCGTGACACGACGTGTACGCGGGGATATCTTCGCCATCCTGGTCACTGCCGGAATCGCCATCACCGCCACGCGGACTTCTGCCAGATCCTTGTTGGTTCTGGTGGGTCTGCGAACACGCGCACCGATTGTTCTTGTCTTTGCACACGCGCACATACGTGATTTTGCTCCCTGGTGGTGTGAATCGCTGCGACGCCTCCACAATCGAGTGCAGTTTGTATCCTTTCCCCGCTCTCTGCGCCATGATGTTCGGCGCAACACGAATGCCGACAGGGATCCGAACAACGTAAAAGAAGTGACCGTACTCGATCTTCGGTTCATTCGCGAGTCGCTCCAGCACTTTGATCCCGGAATTCAGCGTCTCGAACAGCCATCCGTCTTCGTACGCGAGCTTCACAAACATCACTGAGCTCTGCGGACATCTGTACAGCTGACTGCACTCAATGATCTCCTCAGCATTCTTGAACACGTGTCGAGAGATCACAGGAGACAAAAGGTCTGGCGCCTTGCGCAGCTCAATCGGTACCAGCACGCGATAATAAAAGCGTCCTGTCGCTTCAAACGCCTTCGCATCGGGCCGATCAGCTGGGTTCACAGACTCGTCCTCCTCTTCTTCGTCTGCTGGGATCGCGGTCACTCTCTCAAGAAACACCGTCTCTTTCGACTGAATGGGAATGACGTTCTCCGCATTTCCGCGGAAGCTGGCAGCGCGTGTCGGCACGTTGGACTGATCTTTAATTGACAGGATCATGTACGCGTTCTCGACATGCTTCAGCTGGATGAACCACGTCACAGCGTTCTGCGACCCAAACAAGCACAACAATCGCCCGCTGCTCGCGACGATCTCCTCGGGCATCTTCTTCACACTGAACGCTACAATCACACAATTCACACAATACACATCCGCATTTACAAAGCACGTACATACATCAAACATACGCTTTGATACACATGAAAGAACAGCAGTTGAGCGTTCATACCATTCGGATCGTGGATCGAGCCTCCGCGTCCTCTTGACGACGAGCGCGCGCCGTGCTTGGTGATCTCCTGCACGACAACCACCACCTCTCCACTGCCTACATCGCCATCGCCATCCTCTCCATTCTCGCCACTTTCGCTCCCATCCGCCGCGCCGCTAAAGATGATCGAATAGAGCTTGGACTCCTTGAGCACGCGGTAGAAAATGTCCTCGGGCACGACCGCGCGACGCAATGCGCGCGAGACCGCGTCCTCCTGCTCCTCATCCTCTGGGGATCTGGATGCGGTCGCGTTGGCTGCTGTGTCTTTGTTCTGCGGCAGGAGACGCGCGTAGTACGCCACGCGACCTGCTGCTGCCGCCACTTGTGACGAGACGCTGCCGCTGCGCTCCATCAAGTCCCTCTCGTTCCCTTAGACCGCTTCTTCCTTTCTGGCGCTTCTTGGTTTCCGCACTGACTGACGTTGGACAGTTTGTTGTGTGTGTGAAAAGGAAAGGGGGTGAAACGAAACCATTGCGCTACATATTCCTAAAAAATGAGACAAATAGAAAGTTTTAATACGAATATAGACATCAATTTGGATACTATTTACAAAGATAGACTACGTTATCTACAGAAATGAGCAAGTAATAATGGAAATATTTGGGTGAAATAGACATGGATTGGCGAAAATGACGGGACGATGATGAAGAAGAGGATGGACAGAATGGATGTGAAAAGCTGAAGAAGCAATTGTGCTAGAGTTCCATTAGAATAGTAGGCTGTGTGTATGAATATGCATGCAATAGGAAGAGCTATCTCTGTGTTGTCTTTGTCGTCACTTTCTCTCCACACGCTCAGTAACCTTTACAGATCAGTGCGCGGTCCGGACGGTACTGCGCTCGCCGGCGCACCCTTGGCCGCACCGGTCTCGCCGCCCATCGCGGCCGAGATGTCCATGTCCTGCATCACCTTGGTCAGGTTCGCGTCCTGCTGCTCTTCCTTCTGCGCCTGCTGCTGACGGATGCGCTCGAGCAGGTCCGGCAGGTACTCGCTCTCGTAGCGCTTGGCGGCGTCGTCGACCGCAGCGAAGAACTCGGGCATGCCCTCGCCCGTCGCCGCCGAGACCCCCACGGAGCTCAGGTTGTTGTAGAACTCCTCGAGCACCAGGCTGAGCGACCGCGAGAGATTGCTCATGTAGCTGTCTTCCTGCACCTGGTCCAGCGCGGTCTGGAACGCCTCAAAGTCCGTCATCCACTCCTGTGCAAAGTCGTGGCGCAGCACGTCGATCTTGTTGAACGCGATCACGAACGGCAGACGCAGCTTGTACAGGATGCTGCACGCGTACAGCATGTTGGACATGAACGTGTTTGGACTCGCGGTGCGCGGCGTGTCCACCACGTACACGATCACGGACGGGAACGTGGACGCGAGCGACTCGGTGATGATCTGGCCCGACGCCGACCACGTGAACGCTTCAATCTGACCGGGCGTGTCGATCACCGCGTAGCTGTTAGAGCGCGCACGCAGGTTAGTTAGCCCATCCACACAGCCACACATGTTATCTAAGCCAAGCCAAATACGTACTCGATGTTGTCGCTGCGCTTGCCGATGAGGTCGATCACCTGGTCGAAGCGCGTGGCGAACAGGTTGAGCGACGTCATGATCGCGCCGTTCGGACCCAGGCCGTACTCGGTCATCACCTGCTTGTAGTCCACCGTGTCGCGGATGTCGATGTTGGCCGTGTACCCGGTCTTGCGCACAGCCGGGTCGAGGTTCACGATGTAGTTACGCATGCCGCTCTCCAGTCCGTACGCCGCAATGCGCTGCATGGTGTTCATACGAGTCATTAAGAAGAGCACAGTCAGCAACATTATATACAGCAGAAGACCACACACACACACACACACACACACACACACAATAAACAGCATCGACTGGCAAAAGATAACCTACAATACCTGCATGAGCGTGGTCTTGCCGCTACCAGCCATGCCGATCACGAGCATCGTCACGGGCTTTGGGTACATCTTGGGCATCCGCGGGTCGGCCGCCAACATCTCGAACGTGGTTGGGGAAGCGGCATCACCAGCAGTAGACGCGTTGTCAGTAGAAGCGCCTGGTGCGGGTGGAGGCGCATCGGCCGACGCAGCAGCAGAGACAGGAGGAGGAGGAAGGGGCACGTCTGACATGGTGGATCGTGAATTTATCAACTGACTGAGCTGCTGGATGGCAGCTTTGCCACCAGCAGAATCTATTGTCTCCGTTAAAGTACGGATGTACCACGCGTGTACCAGCTTTGAACATCCTCAAACAAATCAGACTAAAAGTGCACTACACTAAACTCTATCACCTGATTGGCTGAAATACAAGAGAAGAAGAATCAGATCCTCAGATCGAGCTCTTTTGTTGTTAGTCAACATCCAATCGAGCAGCAGCATCAAGAGCAAGAACAAGGGGCGAAAGAAAGCCTCTCGACACTTTCTCTCTTCTCTTCGCTGCCTGCCTGCCTGTTGCTGCGTGAAGGAGAATCGAGAGCGACGACGGACACCTCAGCTCGCGGCCGCTCCTCCAATGCGGCGGCTTCGCTCTCTGTTCAAAGAAGAGACCGTGGAGGAGCGACTGAAGAGACTCCAAGCGGACCAATCGTTTGCGCTTCGCCAGGCAGCTGCAAGAGGAGATCTTGGCGACGTCAGGTTTTTGCTTCAGCATGCCATATCTGCACGCGGCAGAAACGTCAGAATTATTTTGCGCAAGACAGGTGCTTACGCGTCTAGCCGAACGGCGTTACACATGGCAGCAGAGAACGGACATGCCCACGTTGTTGACGAACTGATCAGCCGCTCCAAAGCTGCAATCCATCGCACGGACGCGGTTGGCGAGACGGCTTTAACGCTCGCTGCTACGACAGGCCATCTACAAGTGGTTCGCCAGTTGGTCGAAAGCGGCGCTGTCATTGATCACAGGAGCTCCTCTGGAAGAAGTGCCTTGTCGTATACAGTGGAGAATGACCACGCGAGCGTTGTCCAAGAGCTGATCAAAAGCGGCGCTGACGTCAACAGCAGCGACAACGAAGGGACAACTACTTTAATGTATGCAACTTGGCGTGGCGCCATCAAGCTGGTGAAAGAGCTGGCTCAACACGGCGCCGAAGTTGAAGCGAAGGACGACAAGGGGAGGACTGCGTTATGGTATGCTGTGCAAAATCAATCTCAAGATGGAGTGGAAGAATTGCTTCGATTCAGTTTCTTCGACCCGAAACGTACTCCCAAAAACACGATTGCGATGTTTGTTGCTGCAGTGTTTGGTGATACAGCTCGTTTAAAGAAGGTCATCAGCAAGGGATAATCCATTCATGCAACGACCAAACATTCAAGAACGCCGCTGTTCTATGTGATCGAGTTTGGTCACACGGATTTGGCTCTCAAGCTGATCAAATACGGAGCTTCTGTCAGTCAAAAATCATATTTAAGTCGCTCGCGACGAGAGTGCGAGACTCCACTCACCATTGCGGGCCGCGCTGGTCACATGACAGTCTTTCAAGCGCTAGTGGAAGCTGGGTCTCCCGTGAACATCCGCAGTGGCGATGGTGGAGAAACGCCGTTGATCTCCGTTGCTCGCTGGGACTATTTTAATGGCGTGCAAGTGGTAGTCGCGTGTGGAGGCGCTCTTCGTTTTGAAGATGTGTCGGAAGACGAGTACCCGCTGATTCCTGGTACGTTGGAGACCATGGCACAGTTGTGCGGATCCACGTTCGAGTTCAAGTCAGTTTTTACGCGCCTTGTTGAGCGATTGCAGAACGTTTGCTTGCAGCTTCAAGAGTATTGCGGTGGAGACGACCAGATTCAAGTGGACACCATTGTATCGTTCGCAAGCACGATATTTCGGGTGTGCGGGCTCATGTTCCAAGTGACGAAGCGTCAAACTCCTCTGTCAAGATTTATTGGCAGCCGCGCGATCGCAAGACGAATCCAAGACTTCCACGAAGAGCTGGATCATTTCCTGCGGATGCTGAATTTACCTCATGTTGGCACCAATTGGAAAGCGCAATGGGGCGAAGATCAAACACAACTCCAGGAGCTACTTGAGGATGTGCTGAGAAGAGATATCTCTATTTTCGGTCGACACAGAGGTGATGATGACACAAAGCGCGAGGCAGCATTTCTTCTTCCGGAGCTTCAGAACAAGAATGGTGAAGATCTGTCTGATGAAAAACAGCGTCTTAAGAGAGAGAGCTGGATTGGTTCCTGCGTGTCGCCGGTATTGATGAGTCCGAGGTACCAAAGTGGTTCGTCTCTCGAGATGACTTGGAGTTTGACAAGTGGAACATCGTTTCTACACGGAGTCACGCGAGAGGGGTCATCGAGTTACACGAAGGCAAGTGGCGAAAGACCAATGTGATGATCGAGACAAGTGATTTAAATCCTGACTGGCTCACAAAAAGCGCTTCGAAGTGGTACAAACTGAATCACCCGAACGTGGTCAAGTTGTTCGGCGTATGTCACACCACGTCACCATCACTCTTCGTCTACGAGTTGGTGCCAGGATGGAAGCCGCTAAATCAGTTCTTAAGCGTGGAGTCGAATCGTGCGTCGATGTGGAAGTGTCTTTATGAGGCCGCACTTGGGCTTCAATACATTCACAGTCAAGGTCAAGTTCATGGTGAGCTGTGGAGCGAGAACATTATTGTCGGTTCCGATTCGGTCACGAAGCTGGGTGGGATACGCGAAAAACCTGACCCTTCGAATGTTCGTAGTGGGCGGCAGTGGCTGGCACCCGAGTTAGATCGTCCCTGGTCTATTGCTACGTCCGAGTCTGACATCTACGCGTTTGAAATGTGCATCAAGGAAGCAGCGACAGGGGAGTTGCCCTGGAGATCCAAACCGTACCTTGATGTACTAAGAAGTTTGGGAAAAGGAAAGTTTCTCAAACGCCCGAGACCTATGAATGATGCTCACTGGGACTTGATCCAGAAGGTGTGCGTATTCGATCCAGCGAAGCGCGTGACTATCGCGTACGTTGTGAATCGACTCAAGCAGTTTGCCGACGAAAGCGAGCAAACCGGCAAATCGATCCAAGCGCCACGAGCGGTCAGCAGCGCAAGTGAGGTATGATCTCAGCTGCATAAATACAAAACAAACCTGCTTACCTGCCATCGATTACTAACCCACCGCATGTTGTATGATGTGAATAGGAACAACAACTCGGTATCTTGGAGCAAAAATTTGCGGATCTTGATGGTTTGACTATTCCAGACACACTTCAGCTTGTTTTACCCAAGTGTGAGCAGCTGCCAAACGACCAGTGGATGAAAAACAAGGTTTACCCAGCGCTAGATTTCATCTTCGAGCAGCTCCGACTTCTACAGAAAACCCCAACGGATATCGAGGTGCAGATGTACTGCTTGGCTCTGTCTAGGCTCCAGAGGTACTTGCGCACTGCCGTGTCGGAGAAGTCCGTGTATCAATTAGCGAGAAGTCGACAAGTTGCTGAGTCGCACCACGTTGTTTACTCCGAGCTGGATCGCATACTGGATGTGTTGGAGATACCCGAGTCAGATCCGGTTCGTGCGTGGAACAGGTGTGAATCTGTTCTGGTCCCCGCGCACCGAGACGTGAATGCTGTGGATGTTGATGCAGCCACTGAGAATCCCAACAACAGCTCTGATGTGGTCTCATTGGATCACCGCGACACACCACTGGCAAGCTATCCACGCTGGACTCAGCAAGGGCTTGAAGCCTTGAAGACTCGTCCGTCGTGGTACATCTCGCTCCGAAATCTGACTTTCAGCGAGAATACAGATCAAATCGGACAAGGATCCTTTGGCGCCATCATCAAAGGTTCGTGGCTGAACACCCCTGTGGTGATCAAGTTCATGGGGTACGACGAAGACATCGGCACCATCTCGACCGACCTCCTGCTGCACGAGGTGCGAGTGTGGCACCGCTTGAATCACCCGCACGTACTGAAGCTCTACGGAGCGTGCTATGTGGACAAGCGCTACTTTGTGTGCGAGTACGCCTCCAATGGCGAGCTGACAGCGTTCTTGAAGAAGCCAGGCAACGAGAACTTGGTCTGGCAGAAGTTGTACGAAGCAGCGCTGGGACTCGAGTACCTGCACGGACAGAATGTCGCGCACAACGACTTGAAATGCGACAACATCATGGTGGGCGAGTATGGCAGGGCGAAGCTGATCGACTTTGGACTGAGCTGCATCCTGAACGAGGTGGAGATCAAGATTGACGTGAAGAAGATGGGTGCTGTGAACTGGCGATATCCAGAGTACTTGGCTGGTGAGCGACCTTCACTCGCGTCGGATGTGTACTCGTTTGCGATGTGCATCATTGAGGCTATGAGTAGCAAAATGCCGTGGGGTGTGCCTATGATACCAGCTCAAATCCGTTTTCAACTAAGGAGAGGCAACATTCCAAATCTGCCAGATATTGTAAGCGAGAAGCAGAAGAACCTGATCCATCTGATGACAATGCTCGATTTCACGGAACGCATGCGTATGGCGTTCGTGGTGAACAAGCTGAACGAGTTCGCCCAGGATGAGAAAGCGAGAGCGGGCGTAATCGGTGCGTAGCTGTGACATCAGAGAAAGAGGAGAGAATAGCAACCAGATCTGTCTCGAGTGTTGCAGTGAGTAGTGATGTATTTGGATTTGTATGAGGAAAAAGATTAGTTTCCAGAATGTTGCGGAAGCCCATGAAGACGGGGGGGAGGAGTAGTTCGCAATGCTAACCACGTGCATCCAACCATCACTTATCAGATTAAGATGTAATTCCCAGTTTACATTTTTTCTATCTCTCTATCTCCTTTATAACAACATCCACCAACTCTCAGAATACGCACCACAAAAGCTCATCTAAAACACAAAATCCTCGTACGTTCGCAGCGCCAGTTGCAGTTTATACGTCACTTCAACGGCACTCGGTCTGTCATTCGGGTCCAGCGCAGTACACGCGTCCGCGAGGTCCGCGATCGCCTGTGGGGTGTTCGTTGAGAGCTCGATCTTTAAGCGACCCAGCGACACCATCTGCAGCAGCGCTGTGTCAGGAAGTTGTCGCCCAGAGTCTGTCGACTTAGCTTGCGCATATGGAAGTCCGTGGGAATCCAGCTCAGATAACACGACTCCAAACGAGAAGATGTCGGACTTTTCATCGTACCGCTCGCCCATCATCACCTCCGGCGCCATCCACAACGACGTTCCCACACCCGCGGTCATCGTCTTGTCGCTGCTCTCTCTTGATACCCCAAAGTCCGTGATCTTGGCGTCCAAGTGGGCATCTAACAGGATATTCTTCGACTTGAGG
>JAASFI010001094.1:0-11680 GCA_023333705.1 Globisporangium viniferum | reverse complement strand
GAGACGGCTCAGACTGACCAGCTCATCACGGAGAATATTCCCGTCCCAAATTCTCCTGGCGAAAGTTCTCACAAGCGGAGAAAATTCGCAAAACGTGATAAATTTTCATGGGTGCGGAGACTTTTTACAGCCACAGTACTTACTGGCTACTGACTTGCTTGCTATTATTTTTCTGTGTAGGACTTGGGTCGTCTAATGGAAACACACATCGTGCCTCCAATTGGTTCGCATCCAAAGGGGCAAGAGAGCGTGCTATTGTTCTCGAGGCTTCATGATTACCTGGAGACTCTATACTCGCAGGTTGTGCTCGTCCAGGCGTCCATCAGTGAGCGTGACACGACCCGAGTGTTCAGCAGCAGTCGCGTGCATCACGATCTGCTTCTCGGTCAGACGTTTGAGTTCACGACCAACAGCCCAGTGCAATGCGAAGTACGGGATCTCGAGGCGCACATCTGGGGGATGTTGGCCAACAAAGAGCCGCAAGAGAAATCAAACGTGGTGCACCATGTGAGTGAATTGAACGAGCCTGTTTCTCTGTTTGCTTGGTAACGAGAATTCACTATTCTACTCCATATGTAGGACGCACGCGAACATTCCAGTACGGCTTACGAGCACCAGTTCACGCAGAAGCTCGACTGCCAATTTGGAACGATCCACGTCAATGGCGTGTCGGTGATCCGCAAATTCGCGGAACCGCATCGCGTGATCATCTGCTATACGTCGATGCTGATGCTCGCAGGCACCGAGCTCACGTTTCGGGAGTCGGGCTGGTTGATTCTACAGGATCGAAGATCCAAAACCAGCAGTGAAGGAGTTTCCAAGTGCTCAGCGAAGCCGCGGGCGCTGCTGCAGACGTGCTACCGGATGCACCCGGAGAACTCGAGTCCAGGCTCGTCAAGCACCTGTGCGCTTGGGGATACAGAGTACTTCCAGAACTTTGTGGTCCAGTCGCAGTGCGAGTCGATGCGAACCCAGCAGCTGCACCTCCAGTCGGTTCTGCTGGAGAAGTTTAGCGCGTCACCACCGCCAAGAACTGCTGGTGCTAGTGATGAAGCAGACACCCAGCTACCCAACACATCCGTGAGTTTCTTCGCGAAACTGCCCTTGTGGTAGGTAGGAAATCCTGTGAAGCCATCGTCTTGTTGTGAGCAAGAGGTTTGGGCATCCTGTTCGTAACGACTGACTATTTCAGCTATGTAGTGGAAATAAGAGTACCCACTCTTGGTTTCAGAATGATGGTACTGTTATCGCATCATCAGATGCATCAGGATGCAGTTTATTATCAGTATACCGGTAAATGTACTGATTTAATAGTTCACTTTCTGACTTCAACAATTTGCCAATCGTTCTTTACCATTCCACTGATGCACACAATCATTCAACTCGCACCCGTCCCCCACTTCCCAACTCCAACTGCGAAGAGCAACACGTAGCAAACAACCAGCACAAGCTGCCGAGTCATGAGCTTCCTCCTGCTCCAGCAAGGCGAGCAGGAGCGCGGAGAGCAGGACGACACGCTTCAAGCAGCGCTCGCCTACCTCGATGACTGGTCGGCAACGGTTGGCGACTACAGCATCTACTTGGGCGGTGACGAAGACAGCCTCCAAGGCCTGGACGAGGAGGATGACGACTCGGACGACTCACTCAGCTCACAGTCGCTGTACCCTGCCTCCGATTCGAGTGAGCTTACAGACTAGTCTAGCAGCAGCAGTAGCAGCAACAGTGCCTACCAATGCTCAGGTAGGAGCAGTGCCAACGAAGACAGTGGAGTCGCGCAAGACTCGCAGGCGATTGTGCACTCGCTGACGCAGTTGCATCAGCAGCGCCAGCGTCCGAAAAGCCGCTACTCGCTACTCCCACCGCCACCAGCCAAAAAGAAAGTGAGAACTACGACTGCTGTGAAAGTTCCGCCACCTAGAAGAACCAACAAGAACGAGATCCTCGAGCTCCGCGAAGAGGTGATCCACTTGAAAGCACGCATCGCACAGCTCAAAAATCGCAGGTCGCGTACGTGCGCACGACGCGATGTGGATCCTGCAACTGGTGTCATGGGATGCAATCCACTCGGTCCGCAACCCACGCCACCGCTTCTTCTCGGTGCACAAGCAACAGCAACGACATTCTTGGATCCGAATGACAGAGTGCAGGTCGAGTTCCACAAACTGCACCAGTCCGAAACGCTCAATCGCACGCTGAAGGCAGCGCTGGCGAAGCAGATCAACATGGGCAAGCGACTCCAGAATCTGTTCATGAAGCAGGTGGCGACGATTGTAAGTTCAGCTTATACATGTCTTCGTGGCTCTGCTTGCTTGATTTTTGCTAACATCTACGCTCTCTATTCGTCAAACAACCTTACAGCCGGACCTCGATTTCCTCGTTGACACGGAGAACGGGGTGCCGCAGGTCAACACCCGCAATGACCCACTCGCACGTGACGATTCGCGCATTTTCGTTGAGCTCTTCCGGTACATGGAGCGTAGTCGGCAACACATTGCGACGATCACTGCGGCGATCAACTGCCAGGACACACGACGCGTGTCCAGCAGCAGCCACGTGCACCAGGACCCAAAGCTCGGCCAGGTGTTTGAGTTCACGACCGACGCGCCGCTGGGCTGCAGCCTGAAGCAACTGGATCGGTTCGTCTGGAGCCACTTGGCGTGCAACATCGCCGATAAAGAGGGCAAGCAGCTGATTCATGTGAGTGGTTCTTGATCGTAGTACATGTTCATTGCTGTTTGATGATCGATGGTATCTTACTTAGTCTTCTTTCTTTTGCGATGTCTGCTTTTCTTAGAAGAAGAGCGCGTCAATGAGCGACACGATCGAGATACGGTTCGCACTGACGTACAATTGCAAGTTCGGCGAGATCCACGCCGACGGACGCACGGTCATGCGCAGATACGACGAGTCGAATCGCGTGGTGATCGTTTACACGTCGCTGCTCGTGCCATCCTCGACTGGGCTCCAGTTTCGTCAGAATGGCTGTCTGATACTGTCAGAACCCAGCGACAACTCAAATTCGTCTACCTCGCTGCTCCAGATATACTACCGGATACACGCCGCGCCACTGGCTGTTGAGAATGATGGCGTATCCCCTCATATCCGCGAACAAATTGTGTACTTTCGCGATTTCATCCTGAGTGTGTAGTCGGAGAACATGCGCGGGTACTAACTACACATCCAGGATCTGATGCTGAGGGAGTTCGTATCGCCTGATGAGGAGCCGAGCGCAGAGGGATCAAGTGGCGTGCTTGGATGCATTTCGGCTTAATGGGACGAGCACCAGAGATATTGGCTGGACCATTAGAGTCGAGCAACAGTAGCGGAGTCTTCGCAAGTTGATAGTACATGTACAGTACTGTAGCCTCTTGCTGGATTCAATACCAAATGTTCAATAGATCGCACTTCTTCTCTGCGAAATATCGAACTACCTTCGAGGTAATTTGAGAATACCTTCGAAGGTATTTTGTTGTTGGGTCTGATTTGTACCCATGGATACAAGCGCAAATGATTTAAGACTCCCCCCCAACTTGGGGCCAAAGTCCTACAGTAACACGGTTTCTGGCCCAGTTTCAATACAAAGTCTCATTCTTCAATTTGCTGTCAACCACGCACACCTCTCTTCTCAAAACCGCTCGAGCGATCGTCAGGATGTCTGCCCCCGCGCTAATCCAAGTGCTTGGCAACGCCACGCTCCTCCACCAAGTGACGGCATTCATCCCCGGCGTGCCCTACTTCGTGATTCACTTCAGAGAAACCGAGTATGTCGACCACCTGAATCAAGCCACCGCCACGCTTAATGAATCGTCAAAGCAAGCCGATCTCGCACTTTGGCAAGTGGCGATTCTGCGAAACAACAAACGAGTGATCAGCGCGCTCAAGGAGCTGTCAGAGATTCCAGCTTACGAGTCCAATCGACACGTCCAGTTCACGGAAGTGATGGCGTTCGCACTCACGCATACCCAGGATCTGGCGCTTCTCGACTGGCTCGACGAGAACTTCACCAAGAAGCGTCAGTTACCAGCTGCTGAAAGGCATCGCGCAACTCGGAGGTTCGGCAGTTGTCATCGCGCAGTGGCTTGCTGAGAAGTGGAACTACGCGTTTACTGCCCAATGGATGGAAGCAGCGGCTAAGAGAGGGAACTTGGAGCTCGTTCGCTTCTTTCTCGAGGCCAAAGTGACGCCAGTTTGTACACCCACGACTTTGAGCCACACTGCAGGATCCGGAAATCTGGAGCTCGTTCGCTATCTTCATGAGCACGTAAGAGAAGGGTGGACAAAATCAGCGATGGACTCGGCAGCAGGCAACGGGCATCTCGAGATCGTCAAGTCCCTGCACGAGAACCGCAGCGAAGGATGTACTTCCAGAGGTCCAGCCAGTGCGATGGAGAGAGGCCACATCGAGGTACTTCGTTTTTTGCACGAAAACCGCCATGTAGGGTATCACACTTATTCAGTCGGCCTGATTGCGAAGCGAGGCTGGCTCGACTGCATCAAGTACGCGCATGAGAACAACTTTTCAAGTTTCTCGCACGCTACGATGTCGCAAGCGATCGCGCAAGGACATCTCGAGGTCGTCAAGTTCTTCCACAAAAACCGAACCGATGGCTGCTCGGTGACTGCGCTCTTTGAAGCTGAAAAGAACGGGCATCATGAAGTGGTCGATTTTCTGTGTCAGCATCGTCCTGTCAAAAACCTTCAGGCGACGACGGTTGAACGAACGATTCGGCAAGGACAGCAGCGACTGGCCGAGAGCTTGTCGAAGACACCCGGGACAACGAAGCGGTTCCAGCACTTCACGGCGTATCAGCCAGTCGAGGACTACAGCGACCCTAAAAGGCTCAGGATTGCACGTTGCTCAGGTATGATTCGCCGCACAGAGCCTACTCGCGAGCAGCTTGCTCGAATTGCTCTTCTGAACGATATAATAGCTGCTGCCCCGACTTCGTTATCCCACGCACATCCGTAGATCCTCTCGTGGTCATTTTTCGGCTGCCTTTTGCTACCTCGAAGTAACTAGTTTCATACATACGAGCACGGCACGAAAGCCGTTTAAGAGAGTTGAAATAGCTGCCAAGTTATATTGACTTCCTACCTTTTTGTTGTCGGCTCTTGTGGTCGTCCAACGCAATTCACCTCCTACAAGCTGTCTCGTCAATTGTTGTATTTCCATTAAACCTAGACGCCATCTCAAAAGCAATTGTCGAAAAGGCAGAAGGTGACGTGAAATAATCTAATTCATTGGGCAACAGGCACATCCTCCAGTATTCGTGATTATTGCCAGGTCTTCGGATGTCTTCTTCGATTATGAAAGTCAAAGCAAACTCCACAGTAATGTCGGCTTTTCAAATGGCAAAAGCTTTCCTGTCGCGTGGTAAGACGGCATCACGCCTAATAAGCGCTGTTGCACCGGAAAGTACCTCCCTTCACAACGCTCTTTCGCAGATTTTTCATGAAAAACCGGATCTGGCGAGATGTGCGTTGGTCGCCGAAGGCTATCGACGTAAATGTGACACAATTGCGCCTCTGCCTGACTTTCGAGAACTGATTGCATAGAGCTACAACCTGTGGATCAGAGTACAGGCTACCGTTGCATGATACCAATCGCTACAAGCGCCTTGAGTAGAGTGTTAACAAGTAGCTGATCCATCTTAAACTCGCTCTATCATTGTTGTTGATCTCCAAGAAGAGGAGCAAGCGATGCACTCACGCTTTGAGCGCGTTTACGATACATGTACGATAGTTTTTCAAAGTGGAAGACGCCATAGCTGGCAGATTTGAGAAAGTAACTCATTATTGATTTAAAATCGTCGGTCGTGCTTTATCTCAACGATTCAAAAGTTGCTTACAAAGTTGCTCAGCTTCTCATCAAAATCACCTCAGACGGTTCTTCAAAGATATATACAAGAATTATTTCTTCACTTACCATAGAACCTCATTGGGAGTGGAAAGCATCCTTTCCCTCGTTGTACATCCGGGTACTCGTAATTTTTGCTCGATTTCAGCGCGATGGCGCCTCGACGTAAACTCCGAGCCAATCTCCACTTCCACACCGGCGATGCACGTAAGCCAAGGCGTGGAGACTCGAGTGCTTCAATAGTCCAAAGCTGATATTGCTACCTAACGAATGCAAAACTTGCTCTAAAAACGGTCAAAGCGAGCGAGTCTCCTGTCCTTGCTCTCACATAGGTTTAGTCGCACTCGTATCGCGCTTTTCGATTTCGTTGCGACCCAGTCGCTCAGCTGGCGCATTCGAGCGAGGCGTCAAAGCCCTTTCTTGCTTGGCTTGCCGAACCACTGGATCAACGTCTATCATCAGACGTTGCAAACAAAGGTAGTTCACAACGCGATGGTACCCTCGTTCCTCAGCTTCAAAGAGCACCGACAATGCGCACCGCTCAGCTCTGTTCTTGTGGAGAAACTTGACAATGCCGAAGCGTCTGCGGGCGATCGTATGGAACAGGTCGGCTCGGTCGAAGCCTTCAAAGTTGCAGTCGTGCACGTACTTGACGCACTCGAGGTGTCCAGACAGGACCGCGCGTGTACGGAAATTGAAGTCACGCCTTCAGTGCAGTTCTCGTGGAGAAAGCGGAGCACCGCCAAGTGGTCACTCAGCAACGCCCCGCTCTTCGCTGCGTCTGAACACCCTTCACGGTTCCGAGCTTTAGGTCTTTAGGTAATGGTCGCCCAAAAAGTCCAAGTCCAAGTGCAAGAAAGATCGTAAAGGGAATCCAGCACGAGCAGGCGATCGTCGCAAATGACTCCGGCTTGCATGAGTATGAATTGTAGCGTATTCGAGAATGCTGCTAACAAACGGAACAGTTGAAACCTGGAACTATTATGGATTGATTGATTCATTAATGCAAGGGATCGTGTTCTGTACTGATCATTGCGCTTCGGTCAAATGTATTTCTCAAAGTGGCTCACCTCAATGAACGGGTTCTTGGCCCATTTCGAGTCGTGCAAGAATTTGTACCCGAGCGAGAGGTAGAACCTGACCGCTTGGCGGTTTTCCACGGCGGTACAGACGATGATCTTCTCGTACTTGAGGTCGCGTTTCGCCCACTCGTGTACATGGTGCATGAGCATACGGCCGACGCCAAAGCGTCGGAACTCGTCCTTCACGGAAACGCGTCTCACCTCCGCAACCGTGGCACTCTTCTTCTCAACAGCAATCGTGGCGATGACGACTGGCGCGACTTTCTCTCCGGTAGAAACGTTTGTTGATTGAGCGGTCACCACAAAAAGTTGGATCCTCCGGCCAAGTAGTGGCCTGGGACATCTTCGATGTCGACGAGCCCTCCTTCGTTGACGTACTTGACCCAAAACTCGTGGCGCGGATGGCCCTCCGGCTCATTCTGCAGCAAGCCTTCACCGATGAGCTTTACGACTTGGTCGCGGTCTTGAGTCTCGAACTGGCGGATCTCAAAGCGGACGTCCTCTTTGGATAGTGGCGTCGCGATGGTGGGGCTGGTGTCGGGTTGACGCGGAGTCATTTCGTTTGGTTGAAGTCTTGAGGCGGATCGATTGGTGCGAAGGAGATCAAATTACGGAATGTGGACAGAAAGGATGCTGAAGTCGACTGACTGAACCGCCCTCGTACTAGGGATGCGAGTTGTGTACTCTAAACAGTAAGGGCGTCGGTTATGTCCTGACTGTTTGGCCACAACTGTACTCTTCCTACATCCAATGATTGGAAGAGTGCGATATATGTGACGCTGATTGCCTGACAAACGCACAATTGTGCGTCATTACTGGTAAGTACCAAGTAAACTGTAAACGCATCAAAATCGTATTGTTCGAGCGGAATCATGAATGTAATCACTGAAGTGGTACAAGGTACAACACACAACACTGTACCAGATTTATGATTCCGGCATCAGAACATGGACCTTGCGCAAAACATGAATCATGGACCTGTACTATTAGTGTGGAAGAGTGAGGTGACATACTAATTACCACCATGAATTTCGTAGGCTAAGATGGGTTGATAAATAATCTGTGTGGTGGTCAGGTATCTCTGCCAGCACCGTCCAATGAAGAACCAGGCGCTGAGATCCGTATGGCGCTCTGGAGTGGGCGATTTCGACTGGCGTGGAATCTTCTCGTCGGTGCGATCGCGCTAACGGGCAACGTACAATACGAGTATTACGAACGGCCTCGCATCTATCATTGAGGAGTGAGGGTGTCGCCACCGATTTCCCGACAAACCGCAGAATTATTGATCTACGAGAGCTCCAGCTTTGTTAGCTTGAGGAGTGTTCTAGACAACAACAATAGGTAGATATTGGCACTATTTTCCAAACCACTGATAGCAGATATATGTATTGGTGGTAGCGTTGAATTTGCTTTTCTTCTTGGGGTTTGTTGTGTTCCCCAACTGGGAACATCGAACGTGGATACCAGGCTTTCAGATTGCAGATATCTCCTGTGCGCTGTGCAAGGCATTAAGATTCTCATTGTGTAAAACATTTAAAGATGGAGATTCAACTGCTTTACTCAGTCGCATTTGAGATATTTTAGCACGAAAGCAGCGTATTCCTCGCCGAGTGATCTTACGCACGGGGCTTGTGCGGTTCGTGTTTACAACCGTGTTGAAGTTTTTCCACTTGCGCGAACATTTTTTGTGTACCGAGGGATCTCCACAGTCACAACGATGTTCAAACTTAAATTCAATAACCAACCAGTCCAACGTGAGCTTCTTGTCTTGCAAGTCGTGAAGCAGCAGCAAGCGAGAGTGCGGATCGTAACTGATGAGCCGCCATGTCGTGGAGCACACCTCCCAGTTCCCCCAAAGGCGTAGACAGCGATACGAAGGCTTTAAAATGCAGTTGTGGAACTGATACATCTCAGCGCAGCTTCTTTGCGGCGAGGGTGAAAGATTGTCTTTCTTTATCTACAGATCGCTGATACAGCGGAGCATGAGTGCGACCGTTTTTATGTTGGTTACCCAAAGGTATCTGGACTGTCGCTATCGTTGGGATGATATTGAAGTAGCTACTGGCTGGATGTGTCTTCGTCAATCCAACCTCACCTTCTGAGAGCAAAGCACCGTGCTTCGCTCTCAAGAAGGTAAGGTTGGCTTGGGTGCCACTACTGCGTGCGATCTCGCAGAAATCTGCCGAACGCGAGTATTCGAAGCCACCTCTACAACAAAAATTCCTTGGTGCCGTTAAATCGATGTCAAAGGGGAAGTTGTTATACACCACAACGCAGGCGAGAGTAAAAGTATCGGGTAGTCGCTCGCATACGAATATAATTCCTCGAACAATCACTGTTCCGTGATCTATTGTGAAGCCATGGAGGACGCTGGAATCAATGGCGAATTGTCGTTTGCCTTTCTCTCCAGCTGACCACGGATAAACTCTCCCGTCCGTCATTTCGCATGGTCTTGGCCACCACGTCTTCCCACAGTTGAGGATGATTGACTGCCCTGGACGCTTCAAAGATGAGGGTAGTTTAGAGTCGAAATCGAGGACAATGCAATCATTTTAAACAGGACCACAATAGCATTGTAGGTAGGATGATATTTGCCGAGTATTCTTACAGTTGATGATATCTGATCGATCAGTCGTTGCTCTCAAATTTGCTATTGGCACTAGGGATATGCGAATCTCACGCTCGTCTCTGGGGCCATCGCTAAGCTCTCCAGCAGTCGGTGCCGTTCTTCTTTAGTTGCTCGATCAATCGCTGGCTGCTGATCTTCCATTGGGCGATAGCGATTGAGAAAGTCGACAACTTCGTAATGCCCGTTCTCCTCAGTTTCAAAGAGCGCAGTCAGAGAGCACCCTTCACTCCGGTTTCCGTGTAGAAACTTCACCAGTTCGGGGTGTCCCTTGGTCACGGCGTTGGACATCACCGCCGATGTAAACCCAGGAAAGTTGTGTTCGCGCGCGTACTTGATGCACTCGAGGTGGCCTCGCTCTGCATCGATGGCAATCGACGGAGGTGAGCAACCTTCGCTTCGGTTCTCATGGAGAAATCGCAGCACGTCGAGATGGCCGTTCTCCATCGCCCCGCCCTGAGCGGCAGAAGTGCACCCTTCGCCGCATTCCGAGTCCAACCGCTCGACGATTTCGAAGTAACCTCTACGTGCAGCGATATCCATGGCTTCTGGGGTCCATCCTGGGGTCCCAAACATGGCCACACAGTCGACAAGGTCGTAGTTGCCCGACCTGACAGCGTTGTTCACGACTGTCGGCGTGCACGTTGTCATCCCGTGGAAGTTGACCAAGAACCGAAATATCTTCAACCGCCCAGCTTCCGCAGCGATCTCGATACATACTGGCTGGAACACGAAGCCCAGACGATGAATCCACAGCGGGATTTCGATATCGCCTTCGAGCTTCACTGTCGGAATGTCGTATTCTTCCCGAAGTCGCCGGTGGTGTTTCTCGCGGAAACGCTTCACGAGCCAGCAAGAAAACTTCCAGTCCTGCGTGTGCGTGAGCGCAAACGCGATGACTTCGGCGAACCGCGTGTGCGGGTTGGGCGCGTAGGCAGGTATCTCGGAGAGCTCTTTCAACGCTTCGATCACTCGCTTGTTCTTTTGGATGACCGCGACTTGCCATAGTAGCGGAGTGGTCTTGCTCTTCTGGTTGCGACTGGAGACCTCTGCGACGAATTCCGCAAACTCGGTCTCTTTGAACTGGAGCACAAAGTGCGGCACGCCGGGGATGAACGCCGTCGATTGAAGAGCGTCTTGTCCGCGAGGACTTGGAAGAATGTGGGAGTAGTCATCCTCCTGAGGTCTGGCTGAGTCGAGAGGTGCGGAGAGTTGAGAGCAAATTGGAGAATGCTACTCTGTCGGATACTCTGCGTGCTCCAGTCGCTCTTCTTGTTCCCCTCGGGGTTCAGTAGAGACCAACACTCGGACACATCTGAAGCAACTCAACTCATACTGACTTACACATACTGACTCGGTTGGACTTTTATAAATCCATTCAAATCAGACTGCGATCATTTCATCTTCATTACGACTCGTGGTTTATCACTCGAATCACTTTGATGAGAAAGCTAAAATAGGGTTATGCGAATAGAAGGATTTGTTTACTATGTTCATTGCAAACACATCATTAGAATCGAATGGATTCAAATCAGAGCGAGAGAAAAAATCAGGTTTTAATTTGAGGACGCGTGAGTTCGATTTGGACCACCTGTGTCCATTCTTCACTGTTCATGGGTTCCTTAGCGAGTGCGATTACACAGCGTGTGTCAAAGTACCCCAAGCTACTGCCAAATCGTACTCTGAAGCGAGATGAGTGGCCCAGCTAACGTGCCTCAAGTACGCGTTCAAAATCAAATTTAGGGTATCGAGCACCAAGTAGTATGCTTCGTCCTGAGCGATATCCTACGGCCATGTCGACATTGTTGTCATGGTCTTCCACGAGAATCAAAATACTGTAAGAGGTGGTGCGGAGGTGATATCATTGGAGGCAATGTTTCGAGTTGATTTGGCATGATTCAGGGAACTCTCATTTTTTGGTGGTGGAGTAGGTTCTTCAGCGAGTTGCTTAGCTCGAAACCAAGTCACAACTGCTCGCCTGCTGCAGCAGCACGTCTTCAATCATCTGGTGGCTCGCGGAAATGTTGGACTCGGTGGAACTCAGCACAAAGTCCGTGATCGCACCGACCTGCGGGTGGTCGTCCTGGGTCCACTCGCCCGTGAACACCGGCGTCG
>JAASFI010001093.1:0-11682 GCA_023333705.1 Globisporangium viniferum | reverse complement strand
TCGCGCAGCGAGTACACGCCTGTATTTTTGGGCCTCTGTCGCCAGCATGTAGCTGGCAGGTCTCCGCGGTGCAGGCTCACCGATTACTGCTGAACTATCTATCCTACCAGTCGACTAACGCTCTTGATGAAGATGTTCTTACTGGCGTTGATGTCTCGACCGTGAGTAAAGTGACACGAACTGCAGTTGTAGCTTGCGCCGCACTCCAGCAGCAGCAGCAGCAGGCTGAAGCGCGTCTGTGGCGTCTGTGGCGTCTGTTACCACACTCTGCCTGTACATTCGAGCCATCTTAGACACGTTGAGGTCCCAGGTGCTGCAAGGAAATGCATTCTTGTAAACGTGCAGCCACCAGGATCGACTTCCTGCCGCAAACGCTTGGTCGCAAACGCTTGGTCGCAAACGCTTGGTCGCAGACGCTTGGTCCATGGTTCTCACTCGCGACTCGACCATCTTCCGGGGTGCGACTCAGGGGATAGAGTGGCTCCATTTGCTTGCTAACGGGAAGCGCGCGTTTCCAGACGACCAGCTCGCGTTCCGGAGCCCCGGAGAGCGCGGTTGGCCTCGCTCTCCGGCCCGCCTTCTTGACCACTTGTGCTCTCGAGATCCAAATTGGCTGCGAGATGTCTTGCCAAGCAGAACACAGGGGACTGACTCGTCAGGACCTTCTCGTCGAACTTGATAGATTTTAAAGCTTAAAACGCTGGGAGGGCTGCCTTCCGTCCCGAATTTGCGGCTCAGCGCGTGTTGGCGTGTGGGATAGTTCGATAATCTGAAGAACGGGGAGTTCATTTGAGGTGTGTGGAGAGAACCACGGAAGTTCACCATTTCAAGGGTCGATCAGAAGCCACTTCCTTTGCATCGTCGAGTGGCAAGCTCTCCGCAACATGAGAACGTGTACCTTCGCCAAAGTCACACGCTAAATCCATTGTCACTTGCAGAGAACATGGAGAACTTGGTCCCCTGATGGTCATCACAAAAGAGGACCAGTTCATGACGTGAAAACATCCATTTTTCGATTAGGTGTGTCGCACACGTTTGCTCGAATAATGGGACATAAATTATGGGTTCTAGCTTGTCACCGTACGGCATATAACATAGGAAGCCAGCAAACGGTGGTTTGTTATTTTCCCACACTTTCAAAAGATCCTGCTTTTTTCGAAAGCAAGCGCAAAAGAAGCAAAACCGCAAATCAGGAGAAACCGCACAACCAAACAAGCTCCGCAAGACCCAAGCAAGCAAGCGCAACAAGCAAGCAGCAAGCAAGAACAAGTAAGCAAGCAAGCAACAAGTTGCAAATAGCTTGTGCAGCAACCCCCACCCCACCCCATCTCCCACAAAACAACAGCAGATAGCAAGACCGACCGCTCGATGCACGTGAGCCAAGCGAACGCGTCCCTCCGCCGCTCGCGCACGCAACACGCAGACTCGATGCCCAAGGTCGGCGAGCTGCGCTCTTCGCTCCCGCAGGTCGACGAGAAGTCGGCGCTGCTGCCCACGGACCAGCAGTCGCACGCGCGCGCCATGTACGCGACCAGCGGCGCCAGCGTAAGCATGACGTCGTCGCGCGGCTCGCTCACGCAGCAGCCCATGACCTGGCGCGAGGACCTGGCCGCGATCCGCCACCTGGTGTTCGGCCAGCGCCTGAACATGCTGCTGATCGCCGTGCCGTTCGCCGTGTGGGCATACGCGGCCGCGTGGAGCGACGCGTGGGTGTTCACGCTCAACTTCCTCGTGCTCATCCCGCTGGCCAACATGCTGGGCGAGGCCACCGAGGCGCTCGCGTTCCACACAGGCGAGACCATCGGCGGGCTCGTGAACGCCACGTTCGGCAACGCGGTCGAGGTGGTCGTGGCCGTGTTCGCGCTGCGCCAGGGCCAGATCGCGGTCGTGCAGTCGTCGCTCATCGGCTCCGTGCTCTCGAACCTGCTGCTCGTTCTCGGCTGCTCGTTCATCGCTGGAGGGCTCTCGACCAAGGAGAACAAGTTCAACGCGACCGGCGCGAGCTCCAACTCGTCGTTGCTCATGCTCTCGAGCTTCGCGATGCTGTTGCCGTCGTACCTCTTCTACTTCTCGGACCACGAGAGCGAGGAGAACAAGATCCAGAACACGCTCGCGCTCTCGCACATCGCCGCGATCTTCCTGCTCTTCATGTACATGCAGAACCTGTTCTTCCAGCTACACACGCACATTGAGCTTTTCCAGGGCGAGAGCGACGACGATGAAGAGATGGAGCTCTCCAAGCGCGCGAGCAGCCTGCTGCTCTTCTCGGCCACGCTGCTCGTCGCGGGCTTTTCGGAGATGCTCGTGTCGTCGATCGACGGCTTTGCGCAGGAGCTACACATCAGCAAGTCGTTCATCGGCATCATCCTGCTGCCGATCGTGGGCAACGCCGTGGAGCACGTGACAGCGGTGAAAGTGGCGCTGAACGACAAGATGGAGCTCGCCATGGGCGTGGCCGTGGGCTCGGCCACCCAAGTGTCGCTCTTCGTCGTGCCTGTGGTGGTGATCGCCGGCTGGGTCATGGGCCAGCCCATGACGCTCGCGTTCCCGCAGTTCGAGATCATGATCTACCTCATGTCGATCGTCATCGTGTACGCGATCATCGCGGATGGCAAGTCCAACTGGCTCGAGGGCTCGATGCTCGTCACGGCCTACGCGCTCGTGGCCATCACGCTCATCTGGGTCCACATTCCGTCCAATCCGTAAGGCGGGAGACAGTTTGTGTCCTCATGAGGGAAACACAGAGACAGACAGACCGAGGAGGACACTCAAGGGCGGCATTAGGATATTATAGTAGCGTCAGGTCCAACCATTTTTCATTTACATTACAATATCAATCCACACCAACCACAAGCAAGCTGTGCCATTTCGATATCGTCCTTCAGAGAAAGACAGGTAGACATTGGGGATAGGGATGGTATTGCTACAGCTTTTGGTTCGATTTGGTTATTACACTGATGATACACATAGTTTATAGCTTCTTGTTCATATTCTTGTGGTGGTCGAAGGCCCGCTGGTTGACCTTGGCGAGGCAGTCGACGCACACGCGCAGCTTCTGCACCATGCCGATGCGCTCCTCGACGTCCTCGGCGCTCGAGCAGCTCCCGCACGTGAAGTAGCCGCAGAGGCAGCAGAAGTGCTTCTTGCGCAGCAGCGGCTTGAACGGCTGGTCGCACGTGAAGCAGCAGGACGACAGTGTGCGCAGCGAGGACGACGACGCCGACAGCCGCGCGGTGTTCGCGTTGTGCAGGATGCGCTGTGCCCCCAGACGCCGGCGCCGCGCGATGTTGACCCACTTGGTCGTCACGCGCGTCATCTTGCGCAGCGTCTCGATGGTCGACTGGCGCAGCTTGGGCGTCTTCTTGATCTGGTCACTTGACGTGTCGCATTTGATGAAATGCGTCCCGTAGAAGAAGACGATCGTGTGCTTCGTGGCCGGGTCCTCGCGCAGCACGTAGCCGGAGAACGCGTCGCCGAGGATGCTCTGCGGGTCTGCGACAGCCGTCAGATCCTCCGTGCGGCAGATCGTCTGGATGACGCGGCACGCGGTGCGCAGCTCCCGGTCGGTCTCGACGTAGTCCAGGATCGTGGCACTGCGCTTGCTGGTCTTGTGGGTCTTGCTGGACGATGAGGATGAGCACGACGAAGAGGAAGAGGTCAACGTAGAACGGGGCAAGCGCAGTCGACTGCGGCGGCCGAACGAGAGGAACTTGACCGACAGGTCCGAGTACAACGTGGCGGAGCGCATCGTCGGCACCGAGCGCACGTTGATCGCGTAGCCGAACTGGTCGCCGAGGATCTCGATCATGCTCGCGTTGAGCTGGTCCGAGTCCTCGCTCGAGAGCACGTTCAAGATCTCGTCGATCGTGCACGGCACCATGACGCGCGCGATGATGCTGAACGCTGTGGGCGTCTTCTGCTCGTAGACGGCCTCGTGGACCGTACGCTTGCGCTCCTTCCAGTCGCCGTCCGCGAACGTGGCGGACGTCGCGGCCGAGAGCACGCGGTGCATCGCGGTGCGCGCGAGGCTCGAGAGGATTTCCTCTTCGATCGAGCGCACGTCGTCGGTGGAGAAGCGGCGCGCGTCGTCGTCGTCATCATCGCCGTCGTCACTGACTGTGCTTCCGACCGATGAGGCTGGAGACGTGGAGCCCGAGAAGCGACTGGTGTGCTTGTGCTTGTGTTTGAGCTTGGCGGTAGCCGCGGCTCTGGTGTTGGAGTTGGCGTTCTTCTCCTCGTTGACGCAGTAGAAAGGGCTGCGCGTGGCCATCGGCGCGGGCAAGTAGAGCATGCTCATAGTGACAGACACGACTGGCGAATCAGGGAAATATATACAATGAGCAAAGCTGGAGTCACGAGTGAGCTCGAGCGCGTCAATTGGGGAATGAAGAGCTCTTTACAACATGCGGCCGCCTGTCATGTCGGGACAGGCCCTCACTGTGGCCCCCTGAGTCCGAATTGGCGTGGCCGTGGCTGGCTGGCTGGAATGGAAGAGACGCGACTCACGCGGGCGTGCCTGGCTGCTCTGAACCCTCGGGCCTGAGCTTCTCCTGACTCTGCCGAGCTCATGGATCCAACTGACACGACAGACGGACCATTGTTTTTTTTTTTACTATTGAGGTTGGTGGCTGGCTGGGAGGGCCAAGTGGCCAGAGAGAATACCCAAACGGAACTACGACGCCACGACGGCGCTCTTCTCTTTGGTGTGTGTGGGGTGAGCGTGTGCATCCTCAGAACCACCACCAACGACACATGCGCGCGAATATTTATTACTTCATATTGGGTTCTTGAGCGTTTGAAGTCAGGCCGTCGACGTATAACTGTATCATGATTGTGATAGGGCGAGTCAGGAATGAATGCAGACGCTCCACTTCAAGTTTCAGTGAAGCCACGTGCGGATCTGAACCCATTCGTGGTTGACAGTGGGACGCCCAGCTGCTGGCTCTGAGATCTGCCGAGTCTCTGACTCTTCCGAAGGAAGATCCAGCCAATTAAGATCGCCCACTATTCTTAGAAAGATCGACTGGCGCTATTTTGAAAACTCGGAGCCAAAGTGCTGGCGCCAAACCAGTAGAAAGAGCAGGAAGAGTGTGGGAGCAACGGATTGCTTCTCCATTGCGGGGATGGGATGGGATCCGTCCACAGCCATGGGGCATGCAGGCGGCGGCTAATACAATCATCCCATGGATGCAGAGGACGGGCGCGTAACACGTAAGGATCGAGTGTTAGTCGACCGCGGCATTTGTTGTTTGTCAACAGTCCAAGTGACGAAATTGTAGAGGCGACAAGTGTGTCTGACTATTAATATCTTCTTAGTAACCGGCTACTCCGGACTATTAATAACTTTTGCTATTTCTACACGATCGTGTACTGTCGATACCGCGGCCCGGAGGTTTCCTCTCCATCATCGCCATCACCACCCGCAGCGCCATCAGGGCCGCCACCCCGACGCTCGCCTTCCCTAACTATGTACGCGTATGGCTGCTGTTCTGGTTGCTTCAGTGGCTGCCACGGCCGCGCCGTCTCGCGCTCGAAGACCTGCTTGTTGACGCGCGTGACGCAGTCCACGCACACGCGGCGCTTGTCCACCATGCCGATGCGCGCCTCGACCTCCTCGACGCTCGAGCAGCTCCCGCACGCGAAGTGGCCGCAGAGGCAACAGAAGTGCTTCTTGCGCAGCAGCAGCAGTGCGCCGCCGCCCACGCTCTGTGCGCACACGACACAGCTCTGCGGCTGCACGGTCGGCGCCACGTCCGTCTCGCGGTCGAGGATCTTCTGCGCGCCGAGCCGCCGGCGCATCGCGATGTCCACCCATTTGGTCGAGAGCTGCGCGAGCTTGCGGAACCGCTGGATCGTGTCCGGACGCAAGGATGCTGATGCGCCGCCACCACCGCCGCCGCCGCTTTTCACAAAGTGCGTCGCGTAGAAGAAGACCATCATGTGCTTGTTCTCCGGGTCTTCCTGCAAAATGTAGCCGGCGAGCGCGTCGCCCGCCACGTTCTGCCGGTCGCCGGCGGCGTTCAAGTTGCTCGTGCGCTGCAGTGTGTGCACGACGCGACAGGCGCTGCGCTGCTCCGTGTCGCTCTCAACGTAATCGAGAAAGCTGATTGTGCGCTTGGACGACGAGAGCGGGTTCACGCTCGAGAGCGAGATCGCCTTCATGGAGAGATGCGACGCCTCGGGACTGGTCGTCGCCAGCGTGCGCACGGTCACGCCGAACGCGTACTGCGCGCCGAGCAGCTCCAGCATGCTCGCGTTGAATTGGTCCGAGTCCTCGCTCGAGAGCACGTTCGAGACCTCGTCGACCGTGCACGGCAGGAGCGCCTTGGTGATGATGCGGAACGCACTCGGCGTCTTCTGTTCGTAGATGAGCTCGCTCGCGGTCGCCTTGCACTCCTTCCACGCGCCGCCGCTCGCGAACGACGCGTTGAGCGCCATGGACTTGATCTGATGCAGCGCCGACTGTGCGATGCTGCCCAGGATCTCGTCCTCGACGCTGCGCATTTCGATGTTGCCGCTGGAGCGCGGACTGCTGTCCCTTGTGGACGAGGGCGACGAGGGGTCGAGACCGCCGTGGGGACTCGCGTTGCGACTGCGCGTGTGACTGTAGCTGCTGGAGCTCGCTGAGCGGGACGCGCGCGTCTTGTGCGGCGAAGGCGACGACGAAGTGTACTGACGCAGGCGCTGCTGCTGTTGCTGTTGCGGTTGCTCCTCTCCGCTGTCCACGCTGAAGAGGTTGCGGGTGGAAGGCGCCGCCTGCTTCTCTCTGGACGAAAGCCTTGACATACTGTATCCAGGCTCTATCTGTGCCTTGAAATGGTAATGAATGCGCCGCTACGAGACAATCGTGTAATGAATGAATGACTCATGCGTACATAGCGCAGATGTCTGTGGTTGATAACGGGGTCAACCCCTCCCCTGTCGCGATGCTGGCCGTCGTCCAATCAGTCGCTCGCAATAGACGATCCGATGGCATGAAGTATACGGAATCGGATAAAGGGGGGAGTAAAAGCTTGAAGCTGCGAAGCCGCGGCCAATCCGCCACTTCCACAGCAGCAGTGGCACCATTTAGACAAGTCCGAAGGTCGGGCACGTAGCGTCCATAATATTATAGGACTAGAGAGAGACTGGAGACGCGTGGGGTCAGCTCTCGCACTCGTCCGAAAGGACATTACAAAAATGCCCAGACCTGGTGGCGGTTCCTTCTGTGTCATTCATTTGATGGACTTTGTAGCTCCTCGATTTGGTGGAGACTCGTAGCTCTTCGCGTGCGTTCGCAGGTTGAGGGACAGAGACGATCCAGAATTGAGCGACTACACAAGCGAGATGAAGTACTCTTCATAGAGAAGAACGGCGCTCTTGGCTGCCAAAATAGCTGCGGCCTGTAGCCTCCGATTGCGATTGCGAACGAGGACGAGTCGCCGGCGCGGAGCCCAGAGGGTGACACCGAGAACGCTGCTTTTCTTTCGTGGCGGAGGGACCTGGCGGACGGTGACGAATTGAATCTGTTCATCGAACCCGAGACACAGCAGGCGGACTGCCAGCAGCGCAGAGGCTTCTGTGAATCTGTGTTCTCGCCTCGCCTTGAGCCTACCGCACGGATGAAGAAGAAGAAGAAGCCCCAGCAAGACGCACACGTCATCCATGCTGCTAGCTCAACGGCACTCCTCCGATCTGGTTTATCGCCCTCGGCGCTGAACTCTCGTTTGTCAATCGTTCCACTCTGAACTGACTCCTTGCACTCTTAAGTCTGCACTTGCCTATAAATCTGTCACGCGGTGATGCTTGGCAATCACCGTCGAAGAAGGGCGACGAACGCTGACGCCCCCATCGGCAATACACGAGAAACCAGCAGCTGGTTGTGGCTGGGTTAGTTGGTAGATCAACTGCCTGCTCCAGTCGCTTCAACTTGGTGTAGCTCTTGGCGTGCCCACCTTCACCCCAACCATCCATTTTGCAGGCGCTACATTCACTCTATGGACAGATGACCGTCACTCTCGGTTCCAATGTTGCTGCGGCACAACACGTGTTCTTCCCCAACGAAAATGGACTCGCCGCGTTTCTCAAGCTGTGCTGTGCTGTGCAATCACAGATCACAATATTGCGGATCGGCTTCTCTTGTGTTGTGTTGGTGGTCTGAAGGATCTTGCGAAGGTGGTGGGTGCAGTAAAGGGAGAGTCCAGCAGGTTTGTGGGGTGAGAGGCGCGCGCACAGCCTTTGAACACAGAGGAAAAGTACATCTCGCGAGCCAGACTTCTGGATGACGACGCCCAGGACCCCTCACATAGAGCGAAGGGATTTAAATAATTGTGTGTATTTCTGTGGCATTTGTGGGGCAATTTTTGCGCGTCGGCGCGTGAGAAACTGCGTATTCACCACGCGACTCGCAAGGTCTCACCCGACGAGATTCCCATGAGTGACTCTGGTTAGTGGATGGATGGATGGATGCAGAGAGAGAGAGAGAATGAATTGAATTAGGATATATCAGTCGCAAAGACCACGAAGCGTGCAGGGCTCGCACTTTCTGGTGGAAAAGATGAACACCACGGCTTTGTACTGTCGAGTCTTTCTTCACATGAAGGTGCTTGGTGTTCTTCTTGAAATTATTAATAAATAACATTAGGTGGTCCTGTATGGATGTGAAGGTAGGTGTTCTTAGCTTACAGCAACCAGTACTTTGGTCGCGAGTCCAGCGAGCTGCAGCTGAACGAGCACGAGCGTCGCTCAAGCCCGTGGCTCTTGCGCTGGTGATGTTTCCCATCAGTAGTGTGTGTTGGGTGGAAGGCGTTCTGGTTCACCTCGGCGACGCAGCCGTGGCAGATGCGCAGCCGCTTGACCTGGCTGAGCTGCTGCTCGACGTCCTCGACGCTGGAGCAGCTCGCGCACGCGTGCAGACCGCACAGGTGGCAGAAGTGGCGCTTGCGGAAGATCGAGTGGAACTCCTGGTCGCACCCGACGCACGAGATCTCGACCAGCGAGCGCGAGGCGTCGGTGTGTGGGTCCAGGATCGTCTGGGACCCCAGGCGTCTGCGCAGGGCGATCTGAACCCACTTGGTCGACAGCTGGGCGAGTTTGCGGAATCGGTGGATCGCCGCGTGGCGGAGCGCGCGGTCTTCAGGATCCCAGCTGTTGCTCGAGTACGTCCCGTAGAGCAGGATGACCGTGTGCTTGGTCTCCGGGTCTTCGTGCAGCGCATAGCCGCAGAGCGAGTTCCCAGCGGCAAGCTGGAGTTTGCCCTCTGGTCCTCTGGACCGCGTGATCTTCTGGAGCGCACGTCGCTCTGTTCGAAGGATCGGATCTCTCTCAGTGTAGTCCAGGTAGTTCCCTTCCGAGTCCATCGTCGAAGAGACGAGGTTGTCTCGGCCAAAGGAGAGCGCCTTCACTGAGAGTCTTGTAATGAGATCTGGCTGGGTGGTTGTGGCTGGAGTCGTTGGCACTGAGCGCACCGTCAGTCCGTAGCTGAACTCGCCGCCCAGGAGCTCAATCATGCTGGCGTTGAAGTGGTCGGAGCTGCTGCTTGAGAGCACACTGGAGATCTCGTGGATGGCGCAGGGCACCATGGACTGCGCGATGATGCGGTACTTGCTCTGCGACCGGTGCTCCAGCACGAGGTCGTTCCCCTGGGACCGGCGCTGCTTCCACGTGCCCTTCACAAAGGTATTGGACGAGATGGATTGGACGCGCTTCATGGCGTCCTGGGCGATGCAGCGCAGAGCGTCGTCCTCTGTCAAGTGGCTCGTGTTGCTGCAGCTAAGTCGGGATGGCGAAGACCCAGTAGCTGATGCTGCTGACTGTACCAGGGGCGACATCGGTCCCAGATGCACGGGACTCCCGCTCGCCGTCCGGAATGTAGTGCAGCGTGGCGTGGACTCGAAGCACTCGTCGTCCGTTGAGGTGACGCGGGATCGTATTGGCGTGTCGAGGAGCTCCGACTCGGACTGGAGGCTCTGGATGTGCGCGTTCAGCAGGTACTGCCATGCGATGTGGTGCGAGCCCGTTGGGGTCATTAATGACGGTGTTTAGATGTGAGTCTCACGTGGCGGATTGAGAAATGCGGATCCCCAGCCAGAAGTGAGCTCTCCAGTTCTCTCTATGGGTAGGTAAATAAGGAATGAGGCTGGATGGGATCCCTTGTTGTCACAGACGGCGGTACCGTCTGAACTTCTTCACCAGGGACCGACAGAAAAGCTCCATGTCAGGCTCGGCAGTGGGACTCTGGCCGCGCCGCAACGTGTGGACGGAAGATGGAAGACCGAAAGCGTCCGAAATGAACTGGCGACGCCCACTGTGGGAGAGAAACGCGATCAAGGTTCACGCCCGTTCGCGACGGCACGAGGGTCAAAAGCCGACAAAGCGGAATTTTTTATTGTGTGTGCGCTTTCAGCACTGAACATTTTCCTGATTCGGTCCCACTCTCGGCCCAGAGGTTCCTGAAAATTGGCACCTTCGGGGGCAACACTTTCTCGCCAGGTGTTGGCCATATTTTTAATTCATGAGAGTTGAAAAGTGTGGCGTGAATTTCGTTTGTTGAATGCGAACTCACTCATCCTGACTTGAGAGTTGATTTTTGCGATGATAATTGACACAAAAACTCACTTTTCGTTCAATCCAATTCAATCCAGACTTCTGGATTGGATTGGGGTTGGGAGTGCCAGGCTGATCAATCCATCGAGTGAGTGTCGAAGGTCTCAAGCGAATGAGGTCTCTCCCTCGAGAACTTCTTCAGGAATTCAAGCAAGTGCTTTACATTAGGCTTACCACCATCTGCCTTTGACTACAGAAGAGCAAATCTGGGCTTTGCATCATCATGCTGGACCATTGTGTGGTCGTGGTGTGTGTGGCTGTCCACACAATATTACTGCAGTGCACTCGACCACCACTGCTCAACGCCAGGAATGCATGCATAGGCCGGGATTTGATTTTTCAGTGCTCTGCACTCCCAAATCTCTGAACAAAAGCATACAAAAATCGAACTACAGTGTACTTCGGTTGACGGTTGACTCGATGGCTTCAACTTGAGTTGTAACATTGGTTTCATAGTTGAATGAAAAGAGTACTGTTTTCGTAGTACTTTTGCTCTTTTTCTGTAGTGCTCCTACTGCGAGCATGAGCCTCGCTACATCAACACGTTTGTTCTTTCTACGTTCTGCATTTTGGATAAAAACTAATGAAATGTTTTAGCCTTAACGTCGCTAACTAGGTGAAATGCAACAATAAAAAGACCCGGAAAATGATGGCGGATGTATTTGGTTGTCAAAAGTATCAAGAACCAAGCACCAATTATCAAGATTTCATACTTGAAACTTAGTGTGTAGTGCGACATGTGAAGCTACATGCGTAGCTTCACTCAATTACAAAATGAAGTGTACAAACTTGAGTCTGGCGCAGGAGATGATCAATGGCGAATGAACAGAGCGGGCGATAGGAATTTAGACAAATGTCACGTCCCAATTCAAATCAAATATAGTATTTATAGTCGCAACTGTACATACTGTAATATGTTATCCGAGACACTTCGTTCATGCTTAGTATTCATAGTTTATCATGCATGTCTTTATGGTTAAATTTCATATTTCGACGTGGTGTAATAATGGTTGAACATTACGTTGAGTTTCCATCCATTAAAGCATGTAAGCCCGGTCTAGGAGATTATCTTTATTTAGGGGGGGGGGGGGGGGGGGG
>JAASFI010001092.1:0-11716 GCA_023333705.1 Globisporangium viniferum | reverse complement strand
TCTGCAGCGCGATGTTCCACGCCTGCAGGTCCGTGCCTGCGAGGATCTTGATCTGGTCCTTCGCGCCAAGCTTGCGGCACGCGGCCACGAAGTCCTGTGACGACGTGCGCTTCGTCAAAAGCGCCGTGACGTGCTGGTCTGTGAAGCGCAGTCGCGCTCGCGGCTTCGGCTTCTGGGTCTTCTTCTGCGCTGGTGGCGGCGCCGGAGACGTCTGCAAGTGGCGGATGCGGCGCGGTGCTCTGTGATCTGGATGGGACGCAGCAGCGGAGTGGCGAGCTGACGCTGTGTGTGCTGCGCGGTCGCACAAAGGAGCTGCTGGTGTTGATGCTGATACCAGAGGAGCTACGTGGGAGCGCTGCCGCTGCTGTTTCGATGCCCTGTGTTACACAGTTGAAAGCAGCATCGCCAGCCAACTCCGTCCACTGCCTTTGCTGCTGGGACACTCGCATGTTGCTGAACCCTTCATCTTCTCGTTCATTCTCCTTATCTCTCTCTACTTCCTACCACGTGCAGTCCTATCCATCTCTCTCTCTCTCTCTCTCTCATTCTCATTCTCTCTCTTGAGTCTCTCTTGCTGCTTATTAGAGCATCTCTCTACTCGGCCTTGACGGTCTTCTTCTTGCTGCTGCCGTTTGCCACCGACTTCTTGGCCGGCGAGAGCAGGTAGCGCTCGATGAAGAACTTGAGGAAGAGCGCAAAGTAGCTCGAGTACATGATGATCCCCCACTTGAGGTTCTCGCGGTCCACGGCGCAGTCCACGCCCGAGTAGATGTAGTACGACGCCAGCGAGCACACGGCGATGCCGACCACCATCTGCACAAGACGCAATAGAAGAATGGATAGAACCAGCAAGCATTTGTTTGTTAGTCATTGTGCACCACCACTCGGGTAGTGGTAGTAAACGAGAAGAGCACATACCTGACTGAGCTGGAAGACCGTGACAGCGAGCGCCCAGCGTGGACGGTAGCCCAGCGCCGTGAGGAAGTAGTAGAAGTACATGATGGCGTGCACCGTGTAGTTCATCGCCACAAAGTAGATGCCACTGCAATAAGAATAAAGAGATCACAACGTGTACGATGAGCTCACTATCATGGTCAATCCACAACAGCAACAATGCTGCTGCATGATAACGAAGGGGTCGCAATGGTGCAAATACTGCAAAGACGTACCTGGCGGTGAGCGTGGCGAACGCGTGCCAGCAGAAGAGCAGCACCGTGATGTGGTGGTACCAGTGCAGGAAGATCAGCGGCTTCTTGCGCAGCACGATGAACAGCGTGTCGACCAGCTCAGGCACCTGATAAGCACAATACCAGCAGCAGCAGCAGATCCACAAAGAGACCAATTGAGTCAGCCTTTTTTCCATGGTACTACAATAGCACCAACAGACAGCAAATGGCCCATACATACCTTGGAGAAGATGAAGAGCGTGACCCAGAGACCGACGGCGCCGTGGCCGTAGTGCGGCGTCGGCGGCGTGCAGACCGAGTTGTACACGCCGCGCTGGTAGATCGTGTTGAGCAGGAACGGCACCGTGCGGATGCACCCGATGAAGCTAAAGGTCGCTAGAGACAGGTTCCAGAGCGCGAGCGGACTGAAATGAAGCAGAGACAGAAACAAACAACACGTCAGCACCTCGCAGGCGTTACAGAGAGAGCGTAATGCAATGTTTCCCATCCACGTACATGCGCAGGTTGAAAGGCTTGCGGTCCTTCATGAGCCAGCGGCCGCCAAAGCACATGACGGCGTAGCACGCGCAGAGGATCACGGCGTGGCCCATGGACTCCCAGCAGAAGTCTGACTGCCACGTCATTTGCTGTTGTTGTTCATCATCACGAAGATCATAATCGTCAGTCGGTCGGCTTTTATATATAAATACACATGAGCTCACACACGCGTGCACACACACACACACAAACGCATATCCAGAATGTCGCATGCGCATCAACCCCATGCCATGCTGGACAAGACAAGACGCGTCGTCATGCATGCACCACGCAGGACAAGACACGATACGACCCGACCACGCACAGCTACTCACCCACTTGTTCTCCCATTCGAACGGGTAGAGGAACGCGAGCGCGGGAACCTCCTCCCGGAGGCTCGGCGTCACGGCTGTCGCGACGACCATCTTCCTGCTGTTGTTGCTTCTGTTGCTTCTATCCCAAGTCCAAGCTGCTGCTGGTCAACCGACGGACGGACCGGAGGCTGCTGCGGGGGCTTGCTGGCGGATTGGCGAATGAGGCGATCGCCAGCGAGAGCGGCGGCGTTTTGGTAGCGAGCGTTTGCGTTTGGAGGGTTCCGACGTGACTGTGAGCGAGTGTCTGCTCGGCTCAAAGAGCTGAAAGGAAGCGAGCGAACTGGCTGACCCTTCTTTTGCGTGGCGAAAAGCTCACTTGATCTTCGCTCGAGTAAAAACCGCTTGGTGCTCTTTTCGTCTGCACACCCAGCCAAAGAGTGGAAGCCGACCATTAAAGTAGGGAGTATGTCCCCGACTGGTTGGTGACGATATGAAATTAGAGATGCTCTTGGTGCTGCTTTGGCGTCATCAACAAGCGCAAAGCCGATTGTGACAAGTGGCTTGTGTTTCAGAATGGAACCTGGAACAACAAAAAGCTGTCAGCTGGTTGTTTTGTTGTTTGGCTCGAGTGTTCTGGTTGATGAGTTTGAGTTTGCCCTCCTCCTGTTTCCAGCATAGACTTGCCTCATCAGTCGAAACTGGCAAGAGAGCGGCCAGTGTCCAGAGATGACGCCAAGAACACGGCGTGAGACATTACGCTACAGTGCTAGCGCCACCGATCGAGTCACTGCTGTGGTACTGTCGTGGTCCAGTCGCTGGCTCTTCATGGGATGCTTTTTTCGCAAGTATATTTAAGTTGATACCAGCTGGCAACCGATTGGCTGAATGGGAGTCGATACGCCGTTTGATTGGCTGGAATTCACCCATCCGAAGAGGTTCACTTACACAATCATCACACAAACCGAGCGATCCTGGACGGGCGTGTGGTCTTGTCCTGGACTTTGGAGTCATCATCATGCCGGCGATCGCTCACCAACGAGATTATGTATTATTGCGCGGCAGATCACCAAAGTGCCGCCTTGTTGCAGAATCTGCTTTTCACGACGCGACAGGGGAGCGATCTTGCAAACGATTTGCGAATGCGCGTCCTGTGCAGATGTTACCATTTTCACCACCTAGCACATAGTATCACAGAGGAGAATCCAGCCAATTATTACCCTAGAGAGGTTCAGAAATGGCTTCCTCTGACTTTGTGTTGTGTCTCACGAGAACAAGGCTGTCCTGTATCAGGATGAAGCTATAAAAAATGAAGAATATGACTGTTCTATATCTAATTAGAGAGAACTACGTATCTTATATAGCAGGTCATTAACTATGAGAGAAAATAGCTCTTTAAAAAAGTATCCCTTGATCTGGTTTGATGGCTGCCGATCCGCCAGTTAGCTTCTTGTTCTCGGGTATCGATAGAGCTCTTGTGACGTCGGCGCGTTGCTCCTGATCCGGCCTCCTAAGGAGCTCGCTGGAATCCAGGCAGCACACACATACACTCTCTCTCTCTGGATGTGTCGCCTTGAATGTGTCCACTCAAGGCGCCACATTCGTTCATTCGTTCACGCATCGTGTTCGCTTGGGTTACGTTTCCTGGGGTGTGCGGGGCTGTTATCGGTACGTCATGCGAGCATTGGCAAGCATTTGAATGCACTCGCTGCTTGTTGGTCGGCTCCCATGTAAATATAGATATCAACCAGTCAGGTAGGTCTCCGAGTTATCGCATCCAACCCGTTTCACGTCGGCGCTGCTTATTGCTCCGACTCGGTCCGTAATCAGCGTTCGGACGATTACTGCAGCGCAGACGAGAGAGCTCAGCTGTCGTGCGCGAAGGAGCTTTCTTGTTACAACGAGAAAGCAAACCCCAAATGGCGCGAGGTGACAGCAAAGCAACAACAGAAGCAGCGCTGCTGCTATTGCTTCAGCTAGAGGTGAACTTGCATGCACTGGCTGCTGGGTAGTTGCTGATTTCCTCAGGCTCACAGCACACAACTGACGAGTCAATCCGGTTTTGACAGGTCTCCAATCCAGAATGCAACATGTAGACAGTGCTTTTTGAGGCTACCTCTCGAGTGTATCGCTTCGACTCTCGTATGTGTCTGGATGTCTGGTGCGGCGATGACACCTCCGACCCCCGAGCAGTATCTCAACCCGCGCTGAGACGTGCACACCTTGCTTCTCCTGGTACTACTGTACTCGTAGTGGCCGACTACTCCAGGAAGCAGAAGATGAATAACCTCGCGCAAGACTCTAAAATACACCGGTTTGCTACTACATATTACGTCACAATGTGCTTACTAAGCAGAAAGTTTTTGTGACGCACTCGGGGCAATCAACACAGGGGAGGAGAGGTAGGGAGCGGCTAGTCAGTCGATCCAGAGAAAGCCCTGGGGAGTCTGCTGATGCAAAGCCTGAACTGCACCAAAGAAAGCCAAGGACCGCCCGAAACCAGCGACAACGAATTTGAGCATCCACAGCACTGGCCAATTGCATCGAAAGCTACTCTTTTTGTTATCTTGTAAGCGCAGAGGTTGTGAGGTTGCCTCTCCGACCTCGCTTTCAAATAAAATTAAAGAGTTACGTCTATCGTCATCATCATCGATGATGATGATGTCCCATCTTCAACGATCAACTTTAAGAGGTCGCACAGTAACATTGATCTAAAAGTATCTTTTGAAGAAGCCATCATTGATGGAACCACTCTGCTTGGTGACCTGCACAAATTGCCGCACTCAGTGCCTAGACCGACTTCTGCTTCTTCTTGTTACTATACTGCTGCTTGGGGTCACCGCCACCGCCTTCTTGGCCGACGAGAGCAGGTAGCGCTCGATGAAGAACTTGAGGAAGAGCGCAAAGTAGCTCGAGTACATGATGATCCCCCACTTGAGGTTCTCGCGGTCCACGGCGCAGTCCACGCCCGAGTAGATGTAGTACGACACCAGCGAGCACACGGCGATGCTGACGGCCAACTATAAAGTGCGATATACAATTGCCACCGTTAGATAACCGCATTTCCAATCGTGCTTGCATACCAAGTTGTCTCATGTAGTAGTTGGCGTGTCTGACTGAGCTGGCACCAACCGTCATAGTATTCGTATTCGTGAGTCGATGAAGTTCTTGATGAGACACCATCCGAATGGACAAGCAAGACGAAGCCAGAGAAGTAGCCACTCAACCTCTTGTTCTCCTATTCGAACGGGTAGAGGAAAGCGAGCGTGGGGATCTCCGCCCGGAGACTCGGCGTCAAATCGACCATGTTTTTCTCCGAGTGGCTAGTGAAGCGGGGGCTTGGGGAGCGGATTCGTAAATGGCGCACTCGCAGCGCGAGCCGCGCGTCGCGCAGACGAGGTTGCTTTCTGATGGACGGGCGTTCAGTGCTGGATGTCCGGAGCTTCTGGGAGAGCTAAAGCATCGGCGAGGTCCATGAATTCGACGATTGAAGGGACAGATCGGCTGACCCCTCCTGAGGGGTCGATTGGTACTGTACCATTCGCACTTGATCTCTTTACGACTCGACAAGAAGCGGAAAGGATATGTTGCGGTTGGTTGGATATCGCGGGGTTTGCGCTTGCAGATTTGACAACTCTTGCCATGCTTCACAGAGTATCACATTCAACAATATTAAGTAAGAGAGGAAAGCTGCCTTTCATCTAGCATTATCACATCGCCTTTCACTCCCTTCATGTATCAACTATGGAAGTTTATGATTTTAGAAAGAAAACGCACGACACACTTTTGTTTTCGCAGACCTCCCGTGAAAGATCAGACACGGGTACCTGGACCTCCCGGGAGGTCTTGATGTGATCGCGTGCCACGAGAGCAACCTAGAAACCCAACGAACACAAAGAGCAAGTTGCTCAGCTCCGGAGTTACCTTCGAAGGAATCCTGTCTCTGCTTGGTGTGCTATTCGCCAGCGAGCTCTACAGTATCGCTGGTTTACCTCGCTCGAGAGTTGCATTGAATAGCGGAGACCTGCAACACAATCACCATCAAAAGTCTCCGTGGCTTCTCACTATGTTAACTGGGCCAGTTTTCGGTTCCAGCAGCGGCCTCAACCATTATCAGCTAGTTTCAAGGGACTTGCGAGGGTGACCGCCGTCCGCTCCATCTGTCCGGGCGTCCAGGAATAGATCTTCGGCAGACCCGTGCGAGTCGACGACCTCGATCAGTGCAGTGCGCCACGAGAGATCGAAAGAGAATGAGAAGCCGAGTGCCGCTGCGGCTGCTGGGCCTGTGGTTGGGATGGCTGCTGCTGCTGCTGCTGCTAGGGCCCTCGCACGCGCAGGTGATTGGGGGATTTTGTATGGTGTTCGGATCAGCTTCCACACGATTTCTCTCTTACTCACACGCTCTTCTTCTTCTGGACTTGTCTCTCTATGTAACATCTCGATAGCTCACGTACCCGAAAGTGAAACCCGTGCACCTGGGGTGCCAGGCGCAGCACGTGGAGCAGTGCCGCATGGGCTGCCCCATGCAGTACCAGGACCCGCGCCGGTTCCTCTGTCCGTGCTACAGCAAGCTCTCGCAGTGCCTCGTGGCCATCGGCTGCTCCATGAAGCAGAAAGTGGACATCTTCGCGTTCTGCACGCGCAAGGGCTACTGCAAGGACGGCTACTGCACGTTCCGTGCGGGCGACCTCACGCCGCGCATCGACACGCGACCCGAAATGTTTGAACTCATGTCCGTGGCGACGCCCGGCACGCCCTGCATCGACAACTGCTGTCCGGACCAGGCGACCGCGTGCGCCACGCAGGACGCGACGCTGCTGGGCGTGCGCGCTCCCGGCCGAGCCTACCGCAAGGAGGAAGTAACGCTGCCGCCCAGACAGTGCGTCTATATGTGCCTGGTGCTGTTGCCGTTGAAGCTGTATGGTGGCTGGCGGTACATTGACTTGGGGGTTTCTACTGTTACTGTTACGTGGCGATGTGTGTATCTTAGGGGCGACCCGCGCGTGGGCGTGAACCAAAACTACGACCGCATGCCCTACAGCATCCCGCTCGCCAACCTCCCCTAACGTTCTATCAGCAGGAAGAAGCGCGACTTTGGTTCTGAGATGCGTGCTGCGGCGAACTCTTTTAGTTCAGGCAAACAGAAAAATGAAACATGGTACCAATTCATAGTCGATGCCATGGTGCATTACTGTATTGCTGCTGCTACCTATAGTTTGCATTACTGTGTGTGGGAGGCATTCAAAACTGTAACCAGGAGCGCACAATGCACGAGTCCTGCATGAGTAGAACTAGACGCACCTCTTCAAAGACTGAGTCTTGGCCCACGAGCAAAGAGCGTCACTCGTGGAAACGGACGGGCGTGCTTGGTCGACAGATTGCTCTTGCTTATGTGGACGAGGTCGTCTATTCGAAGACTATAACGGCTGGACGTTCGTTGTGCCAACCACTCTCAAGTTCCGAAATCACTGGCGTGGTGGCCATAATTAGGAAGCTCTGTATCGTACATCATCCCTGTGCTTGCAACCGCTTCGTCTCGCTTGATCCCTTTTGGCAACTTTCTTGCAAGGGTGTGAGAGCCCTCTGAAACAGACGGACGCGGACCACTTTAGTCTCTCCTACAAAACATACACACACACACACCAGGGTGCGCAGTCCTCCGTGCTGGGGCTAAGCATAGATGGAGCCATTCGTCCGTCCGCCCTCTCAAGCGCAGCCAGCCAACCCCCGCCCATCTTCTCATCTCCTCGCTAATCCCCACTCTCTCCTCGCATCTCCGGGATGTCTTTTGAACCAGTGCACCCGCAGGCGCAGTCACACACCCAACCCGCCGCCGAGCAACGCGTCGAGATCGCCCACGGCACGATGCTGCTCAAGACCAAGCTGCTCTCGAACGAGAAGATCGTGGCTGAGTTCGTCGAGAAGCCCGTGGGGAAATGCTGCTGGGACGCGCACATTGTGCGCCACGTGCAGCTCACGACCCACCGCGTCAACTACTTGGAGGTGTGCAAGAAGAACTGCTGCTGGTTCGCGCCGCCGTCGCTGCGCCAGGTCTTCCTCAAGGACATCAGCGAGATCTCGGTCGACAACTACCGCCGCGTGGACGAGAGCTGGTTCAAGAAGATCCTCAACTTCCTCCTGCGCGTCGGGTGCCCGATCGCCGGGATCGCGCTGATCATCTACGACTCTGTGGGTGACGGCGGCAGCTACTACTACTACGATAACACCAGCTCGGACCAAGCGAAGCGCGGGATCGGCATTGCGCTGCTCGTGGTCGGGGTCATCGCCATCATCTTGAGTCTCTGCCGGAAAAAGGCGCCCCAGGTGATCTTTGGCACCCGCTGCCCGCAGATGCCGGCGTTCTCCATCACGCTCACGAACGCCTCGGACCGCGTCAGGCTGCTTGAGGAAGTCACGACGCTGGTCACCAAGCACCAGTGAGCACAGGTGAGCTGAGCTGCCGCTTGAACAGCTCTTGATAGCACAACGTGGTGACCTCCCTGCATTCACCACCACGAGTCTCACAATAAACAAATGAAGACGCGCCTGTACCTTTTTGGTGTCGACCGTTTTATTTTCTGTCCATCTGAGAGAACGTCCACCTTCGGAGGACAAAGCGACCCACAAGGTGTCTTCCGGATATATCCTCCTGCGGTGGTTTCTTCTTTCTTCTTTTCACGTTTCTGCCACCTGTTGTTATTGGCTGGCGATGGAGGAGACATCTTGCTGCAGCACTTGCAGTAGTCCGCCGATCGCTGCGTGCGAGTCGCAGAGCTCCACGAATTCGTCCTCTGAGAGCACCTCCTGGTCACCAAACGCAGCTTTCGTCAGGTTCTCGTAGAATTGCTGAGCAGGCGGTTGTAATTGCGACAACAACGCCGGGTTTCCTTCATTTTTAGTAGCGGTGACGGTAGTGGTCGGAATGATGGCAGGAGTCAAGCGCAGTAGCATCTCAAAGACACCGGTCGCGACGGTGCGGAACAGCATCGTGGCTTCGTCGCTCGTCAGTTGGCCCGCGCGGTACTTGGACACGTTGAAGATCTGGAACACAGCTGAGCAAGAAGAAGAACCCAAGAGATAACAGTGTCAGTCGGTCGCATGTCTAGTGGGAACTCGAATGTGAATCTTCTCGGATGCTGAGCTAGACGCTGGCGGTACATACCTCGGAGCTTGGCACTTCGTTGAAGAGATGGCGAGGCTAAGATCAGACTCGCCACCACTTCGCACGAGTCCACTTTGCCACGTTCAGCGGTGTCAAAGATGCTGAACGCTGCTTCGATAGCTGAAGAAGAACAATTTGCATCATCGTTGAAAAGCTGGTGTAATTGCTGGAGATTAAGTGTGAACGAGCGCTGGGCAGCGTGAAGCTTCTCATCCGATACTGTAGTAGGACAAGACGATTCGACGGTTTTGAGATTCTACAACACGAGTTCAGATGACCGCTGGATAACAAAATTCCCACTTACTTGATTCTAAGACAAGTAGAAGCGCTTCTGGAAGCGGCGACGGTGATGACAATGATGATGGTTGTCCAGACGCCAACGCCAATACAAATGCGTCTTCGCCACCAATCAGTGAGCTGCGGGGTTCGCTGCAGCCTGCAAGTACAATCAATCGCCTCCGACGATCACGAAGCGACGCGTCGCCTGGTCTGGAACGGACGAGTCAAATGTTTGCAAATACCAATGATCATGTGTTTTTGTTTCTACTGTAAAATCTATCAGAGAGAGCCTTTGAACTCGGTGCGACCTGGCAAAAGCTGGAACGCGGGGCTCACGAAGCTCTTGCATTGGCATCTGGAGTTGATTCATGATGTAGCATACAACAGACATTTGCAATCAGTCAGCACCATGGAACATCCAAACCCAGCAACACACCTGTCAACACAGTAGGCAAAGCAGCAACACGGAACGTACTTGACGCCGATCCAGTTCCACGATCCAATCTTCGCCTTGCACGACGGACACGCGAGTTTCCCCTCTTTCATGCTCGCAAATCCCCCGTAGCCGCCGCCGCCAGCACCACCACCAGCCGCGCTTTCCTCCATCCACTGCATTGGCTCAAGGAAGAACGCGCCGCAGACCTGGACGTTGTTGCTCTCTCCTGCTTTCTTCGCGCTCCCGTGCACTACTTCGTTGCGCGTTGTGGCGAGCAGGCAGCTGCACTTGCGGCAGTGGAGCGAGCGTCTCGGAAGCGTCAGCTGCGGGACGCCGCGGATCTCGGCAGTGCCTGCCTGGCTGCGCTCTTTCGCAGCCATTATCGTCCGGAACTTCACAAGCAATAGAGTGATCGTCGTCAGCACACAAGCTACTAGTGCTGCAGTATCGACATACACGCTCATCAACACAGCCATACCTCGGCGTGTGCTGGCGTGTCGCCCATGATGTCTGCGACCGCGTCCATGCGCTCAAAGAGCTCCAGCTGGCGCAGAAAGCCCGAGTTGATGTAAATGCACGGCCGCGCGCCCTGCACGGCATCGTACGCAGCTCGCAGCGACATTCGCCGCGTCGCCATCAGGTACGCGACGCAGATCGCCGCGCTGCGCGACTGGCCGTAAACGCAGTGTACGAGCACCGCCGTGTTGTCCTCCTGGAGGTTCGCGCGGATGAACGCAATGCACTCGCGGAAGAACGGCAGCAGCAGCTCCTCTTCCATGTCCAGGATGTCCACGCAGTGCACACGCGAAGGCTGGTTGAGGAACGAACGACACACACGCAAGCAGATTGACACAGTTGGCTTAGTCACCATGATAGCCGAATGCATGGTACAGACAGATGGTCATCTGTCAATTGAATCGACACTCGCTCACCTTTGCTACAATATCGCCGGTGCCGAGCGATACGACTGCCCCAATGCCGCGCTCGCGAAGGAACTCGCCATTCTGTGATGTTTACACACAGACACATGGATTGATACATTCACAGGCGCAAACTCAGATGAATGAACGGCTGGCTGGTTGGGTATCAACAGAGAGAGAGAGACACACACACACACACACACACACACACACACACACACACACACACACACACATAAAAAACGTACGATGGCGGCGCGCGCTTCGCCGATGAAGAGCGGCAGGTCGCGCAGGATCTGCGCAGCCAGCGGCAGGCCCGCGAGCGGCGGGTGTGTCTTCTGCTGCGCCTCGATCGCCGCCACCACGTCCATGCTAATGCTTTGTGAAGCTTGCTGACTGTGAAATTGAAATGAGCTGTTTGAACTGCAGGTTGGCTTGAATAAAGTATGAAGAAATTGAACTGAAGTTTACAGGCAAGAGCGTGCTTCTGGTCTGGGTACCATGATTTTTCGCTAAGGAGAATGGAGTGAAGAAGGGGGGCATCTATGCGCGTCTCAATCGCCCGAAAGTTGCTGCTCTGCGGCTGAGGAGCCGTCCGACGTCGGTCCAGCCGCATCACGCAGTGCAGATCCTCCAGTGGTCCGCGTCGGACCGTTCACTTTCCGCCCAGGCTCTCCTCCAGATCGCCAGATCTACCTTCGACGACTTCAAGGCCTCCCTGCGGACGCTTCAGCGCCTCTTGAAGGCCATGGTATACCCTCCCACTCCCGCCGAGCAAGCAATGTTCTTCCGCGACCACGGACAGTCGCTTCGGAAGGTGCTCCAGCTGCTACGCAGTGCCACGAAGCGAATCGATGTCTGTGTGTACATCATTACCCACACTTCGGTAAGTACACTCATTGATG